>JAHWFO010101364.1:613708-652717 GCA_023313115.1 Rhysida immarginata | reverse complement strand
TGAGTGAGTGAGTGAGTGAGTGAGTGAGTGAGTGAGTGAGTGAGTGAGTGATCAATGCACAGCCCAAACCATAAGGTATAGAAACTTGAAATTTTGTACAGAGGTTCTTTACAAAATGCAAGTGAGCACTAAGAAGGGGTTTTTCGAAATTCAACCTCTAAAAGAGGGAAAGGGGGGTTGAAAGTTTGTTAATGCATTAACTGGTGTTGCACTATATACTTAACACATTAACTCGTGTGGCACTACAAACGCAACACATTTACTGGTGTGGCACTACATAATTAACCATATTAACATAATTTAGGGAGGTGGTAACGAATTATTAACAACGAGCATAAACATGATTATGCAATGACAGGACATAGATAAGGCACTGTTTATCGAGGAGGATAAGGAATCAGACGGGTCTCCATTGAGCTCCCTAAAAACGTCCAGACGACTGGCAAAAAGTTGTGTGTTTGGCAAAAGTAAGAGAAAGAACGAGTATTGAAATTTGCAACAGAAAGATATAAAGTTATCCGGGCATTGGAAATATCTGAACAATGGAAGCTCCCCTAGAGCAGGTGGGTATAAGAGCTTCTACGTCAAAGGCAAGGGAAACTTTAAAAGATAGGTCTAATGCAGTGCTGTCCAAGATTTATGTCCGTGAGCAACGACTGTGAAAGTGGGTAATCTTCCTTACCCCCCTATTTCACATTATGTTGATCAGTTCCTTAAAGTCGAGATGCTAATTATCAATTCAACATTGTAAAAAAAAACGAGTTTATCATTTTATTTTGTTTAATGTGACAATTTTCTCGTTTACAGGTAGAATTTTATTTCTTTCCCCGATAGGACATGATAACATATGAAGAATTTCGAATTCGATCTATGAACAATGAAAAAAAAAACCCATATTCTTCCACTGCGGTTTAAATACTGGTTCATTGATTTTATGCTTTTTAGGAATGTGCGCCCTGTTATGCGAGATGAAAAACAAGCAAGTATCAATAACAAAAGAAATTATGCTCCATTTAATGCAATTTAACGCCCCCTAAAGTCTAGCAACACTGCATAGGAAAATTACAGCCATTCCCCTCCTGAATTTTGGACTATCGACTCAGCTTTGCCCATCAGCTTTGTCTGTGAGCATTTTATGTTGCACGCAGGTGAAGTACACGAATTGGTCGGCCCTGGTCTAAATTATCCAGTTACGCTCCCTGGGGGTGAAGATAGGTAACATTTTAATCTGAGATGGAACAACAAGAGGGTAAGTAAAGCCCGGGCAAAGTGTGCAATGTAAGTAAGTTCATTAGGAATGATGGTTACATCCCACCTCTGAAAATTATGAAACAAACTTGACTTTGTAACAATACGTAGAATTCCTGTTGTTCGGGCTTTTCTGAGAAATTAACATTTTCTTGGAAATATTTAAAAATGATCCGTAACTGGAGATAATGGAGAGTTAGCAGACTATTGAGAATAAGAATTGAAAGATGACAGAGGAGGCAGGTCCCTTCATTCGAGCTACAGTTAGCGACATAACCGATTACAAAGCATACATGAACTCAACTCTTCAAACCAACAACCATATGGTGTTATGTCCTATAATAATCTTTTGATGAATCATAACAATAATTCATATTTATCAAAATGCCAGCAAAGAAATAAATGAATATTCAGCGGAGATGACAAAAAGTTATCCGGGCATCGGAAACATCTGAACAACTGCTTCGTCTATAGAAGGAAGTTGTAAAATTACTGAAAACAAATTTATTATTTGTTACATGGTGACTCTCTTCGTTATGAAATCTCTCGTGTAGGCCTCAAACAATCAAACTTGACCGTCATGACCTGGGTATACAGCAGTGACAACTGCTCTAGTCCAGAAGTTCCCTGGCTTCTGATCATCTATGATGATAACAGAGTCTCCCACTGTGATGATATCGTCACTTTTGTGCCACTTTTGTCAATGAATCAGTTCAAGTAGAATGTCTTTGCTCCGTCGATCCCAGAAGCGATTTGCCAATGCTTGGGCAATCTTCCATTGTTTCTTGAAGAATTCATTGCTCTCGTCCAGTACTATTGGATTGCTTGGACCTTGGTCAGTCCCACCTCGCAAGAACTGATTCTCTGAATAAATACATCAGGGGACGAGAGTTCAAAATGTTTTCAACGGCTTTCAGAGCAGTGAGGAAAGTTTGATCTCATGGATACCTCTCCTATAACAAATCGCGAAGTGCTTTTTACTTGATCTCACGAGCCTTTCCTAGCCTCCTCCCATGTGAGGTGCCACTGGAGGAATCAATTTCCAATTAACACCTGTAAGCTTCTTACTGGAGCCCATCTTGACAAAGTCTACAGTCTTCAGGGCTTCTTTAGGATCTTTGGCCGCTCCAACGAAATTAGTGGCCTTTTTGGAATATATATGTCGCGGTCTTCTTCAGCAGTCGACAAAACGTAAGAAAATCATCATGAAGTTAGTGCTTAGCCCGTGCGTGACTTCAAGATGAACTGCTGGAGTGACCATGCACGTAAAGAAAATGCCCCAGAATTTTTCACGAAGTCTTCCAACAATGACTTCCACTGGTCCAAAATAGTTGATCTGCTAGGCGATAATGGCGTAGTAATCCCATCTCGGGAATAAAAAGCTGTATTTTTTCCAGCCAGCATATTCTGCGCGCGAAAACAACTTTTCTGAACTGCATTGCGTCCTTATATGATCCAGAATCGCTGCCGTAGATCATTTAATACAGTCTCTTGACCTTGATGACCACAGTTTTCATGGGCATTGTAAAGTGATGTTGTGGAGAAAGTACAATGGGTCGTTTCTGATCAGAGGAAACATCTTCCTTCATAATTTTCCCGTGATACGCAGGATACCATCGTCATCAAGAATTGGGGACAAATTCCATAATCCTGCCTGGAGCATGTTGCTTTCCTTGGCGAATGCTTCTGCTTGTACACGCCTAATAAGCATCTTCTCCCCCTTTTCCAGGTCTAAAATCGTTACTTGGAATTTGGACAGAGTTGGCAACTGCTTCCTAGATCACCATCATCTACTACAGCTCCTGCTTATCAACCATTAAATGGAACGGAGAGTGTCGCCAGATGAGTAGGACCACGCTGTTCTCCCTTTTGGTCTTCTATACTATCCATAACCATCATGATTCAGGCGTCTTCTCGCAGTCGCTCTTGTGACATTTCATGTCAAGTGAAGTGACGTATGCGTCCAATGGGGGGGGGGGGGAAAAAAGGCCATAATCTCAAGGAGTTGTCCATTCGTCTAAATCGCAGAATACATCACAATTAGGAAATTATTTAGCACATCACAGCGGTGATGCCGTTATTTTCTATCAATTCTGGAAAAGAAATGGATGAAAATAGAATTTCCTCCTTGCCTGCTTTCGGAATTGGTACACAAAGCTCCTTCTCACTGTCCATCCACAGGTATTGCAACAATTAGTTCCTGCCCATTGAGACGATTTTTGTTTGGTGAGTGTACTTTATTTTGCGCTTTGAACTGGTATTTCTGCGTGAGAGTGTCAGCGCTTCATATTGCAAAGAACCTTGTCTCATACATATGCATGGTAATGGAGCAGAGTGCTACATTGGAAGTGAGCATCCAGGGCCGTCATATGGGATCACATACATTTATGTTGTATTCTTTTGCCGATCGCCCATATGACAGCATTCTTGGCATGGATTTATTGAATGGCCTCACTTTCCTGTGTGCTGCAACAATGGCAGTTATTAGTGCAGACGTTGGACCTCATGTGCTGTCCAATGAGGCAAAGAAACTAAGTTCCTTGATGGAAAGTTTGCCAAGCCCAAGCAAGCCAAAACCTCGTAGGAGACGAGGTAAAATGGGCATTGCTTATTGCAATACTTCTGCTTTTGAACAGCAGTTGGTGATGGTTAAGTTTCCAGGAAAATCTCAACCCAACGGTGGCCATGGTTCCACTCGTTGGATTGGCCCATTTATGGTGAAAGGCTATGATAATGGTGGGTGGATACAAGTGGTGGGCCTCAAATTTGGTGACACCCATTGGGTCCGGGAGGCTCAGGCGTGGAGCAAGTTTATTGGTTCCAGTAGAAATAAGAGGAAGAATCATAAGGATAAATTGCAGTTGTCAGGAACGGGTGTGGAGAAGGAGGATTCAGGGAAGATGTCTGTGGGAACGAAGTCCCAGGTTTCGAGTAATTCTATGTCTGGCTATAAACAGAGTGATGTGTTGTTGTTATCCTCGGCAACACAATGAGAGACAACAGTATATCAGTCGACTGGACTGCAGGTGGGGTTTGAGGAGGCGTACCCTGGGGAGTGGCTCCACGAAGTAAGAGACTTTGGCACTATGAAGGAAGACGTGTCAATCTCGAATCAATTGTTTGTAGGGTTACACAATATGGGAAGTGAAGAGTCTCGAGATTCTATTGGGTATGCACTTAATGAGTGCAAAGGAAAAGTGGGGGAAAAAATAACGAAGGGTGATAGGATAAAGAATAAAAGGGAGTGGAGAACTGGCAATAACTTAGGTGGGAATGACAAAAAAGGACTGCATAGTGTGTAGCTAGATGCTGCGAGACACACATCCAGAACTAATGTCAGGAATAACAAGCAACCAGATTTGTCACCGCTAGCAGTTCAGCTAGCAAATATGATGCATAGACAATTGGATGTTGCTGAGAGAAATAACTGTAATAAAGGGGTGATGAAGTTAGGTCGACAGGATAAACGTGGATTAGGTTCATTTTTGGATAGGGGCCCAAGGGTAGGTTTCTGTGAGCTGTAATGTGTTTGGAGTAATGTCATGAATGTGCAGGTTGAAAATTGTGAATAAATGTTGTGTTTTGTTCTGTTGGGTTTGCATGGGTTTGTTCTGATCACTTAAAATATCCATGTGAATAAATTAAAATTACTTTCCTTTAAACAATAATTTTCAATTTTGTGTTGGGCGTGTGTGACATTTCATGTCAAGTGAAGTGACATATGCGTCCAATGGGAGGGGGGGGGGCCCACAAAACGCCATTATTTTGGGGGACTTGTTTTTTATTTAAAAAAAGTAATGAATTAAGATTTAGCTGTTGTTTTATTTCAAGTTGGAATTTCTGAATAATATTCTAATAATATATCAGTTTAGAGTTATCTTACTTTAATTGTTGTCATTGTATCGAATATAACTCCTGTTAACGTTTCCTTGTCGTTCTAGGAATCCGATTGTCGGGGGGGATACCATTGTTATGGCAAGGCTTTTTCGCAGCGATTGTGCGGTCTCCCGGGCTGATTATTGTTGGGTTGTTGATAAGATGGTCATAACAACGATTGATATATATATATTTTTTTTCTCTCTAAGGAAATAGAGGAGATAATGATGGTATATGTAGTGTAGGAAGGGGAGTTCGATGTTAAAACTGAGACAGTGAGGAGACGCTCCTAAATACATATCATTATTCAAAACGTGCAGTCAAATTTGATTTGATGCATCTCAAGGAGTTGTCTATTCGTCTAAATCGCAGAATACATCGCAATTAGGAAATTATTGATCATATCACAGCGGTGATGCCGTTATTTTTCATCAATTCTGGAAAAGAAATGGATGAAGATAGAATTTCCTCCTTGCCTGCTTGCGGAGTTGGTACACAAAGCTCCTTCTCACTGTCCATCAACAGGTATTCTCGTCTTTGCAACAATTTGTTCCTGCCCATTTAGACGACTTCTGTTTGGTAAGTGTACTTTATTTTGCATTTGAACTGGTATTTCTGCATGAGAGTGTCAACGCTTCATATTGCAAAGAACCTTGTCTTATGCATATGCGGTAAGAATGGTTATGGACTGTATCCATAATAACCTGATCAAGTGTTCCGCCGCGAAATGTATACAGTACGGTTGGAAGCAATGTCTGAAATGTAGTTCGCCTTCTATTGCATCTGTAATAAATGTGAATAGTATTAAGTTTAGCATTAAGGGTCTCTAAGTGGTTTGTTGAGCCCTGTTGTTCCTACGGTGTTGATCACTGTTAACTATTTGCACTCTTGCACCTTGCCTATGAGCAGTTTTTTCTTGGTGGTGAACACCATTTTGTATCGCTTTAGCTAATTGTGCGACGCGCTAGATGTTGCTTAAAGCGGTGATAGCGCATTGACGCGGGGGGGGGGGGATATTGTAGTGCGGTTAGCTGTTCAAAGAACAGGTGCATCGGGGTTTCCGTGGTTCCTCCCCCCCCCCCAATAAACGATCTTATAAGCGATCTTGGGCATAAAGGAACCACATGACGTTCTCCACATCGCAACGTTGACTGTTAGAGTTAACTTCTTTGTGCAGTGTGCCTTAATAAGCCTAAAAAATCGTGTTATTGTCTAACCTTGGTTGCTGCTATAAGAGTAATTGGGTTAATGCAGTTCTCGTTAATAGTGCTCGAGCAGGTGCTTATGCTCTGTCAATATTGTTCAGTTTAGAAATAAGGTCACAATTGTTTTCTTTGTTTGAGTAATCGTGAGAGAAACCTTATAGTTTGACTGCCTTGTTATCTTATACATATTGGAGAGGGCCCTCTTGAGTTGTGACTTGTAATTGTTGATTTTTTGTTGGTTGTAAAAAAAGTTGAATTATAGCTTATGCAGTCTCAGTGTTCAATCATTTAGACCCCTTAGATTTATATCAGTTCCGAACTCTACAATCCTGCATCTCTCGACTCCAGTCATTTCATTAGTATCAAAGCAAGGGGGGAGGAGTAATACTCCAATGGCCAGAATTGAGGATCCTCTTTTCAACATTGCAGACCGCTTAGTCACCTCGATTCGCTGCTGAAGTCTATGGGTTTCTTAACCTCGTTGCCTCGTCTGCGACATTCAGATTGGTAGGGACCCATTTCCATTTGTTTGGATTAGTTGCCTCCTAAATTTCGCTAATCCGATTCCGCGAATCCAGCTCAGTGCGGTGGATGAGTCACTTTGTAAAAATCTTCCTGTTATTTCTATTGTCAGGCCAGATTAAATTTCTGTGGTGAGTCTTGAACGCAATACAGCAGCAATCAACTCCAACTGAGGCATCGTCAATTTCTTCAATGGAGCTACTCAAACTTTCGCAGCAGAGTATGATACATTGGCAAAATTTTGATGTCTAGTCTGCAGAAATGCCATGGAGGCATAGCGTTCTTCAAGTGCGTTTACAAAAGTGTGCAGTTCTATCTACTTTTAATTCTTAACAACGTGTGACTCGTAGCTCTGTTATGGGGTTGACTTTTGCTACCTAGTCCTCCCAGCCTACATAGATTTCTTCTGAGATTTCATCATCCCAGCCAATGCCTTCGACCCAAGTCTTCTGTAGTAACATCATTCCCTCTATTTGAAATGACCAATAAACCCGAGTGGCTCATTACTAGGCCACACATTTCACGTTTGTTCGGTCGTCGACCCTCTATGAACTCGGGTTTTACCTGTAGAAGTTGACTTTGAATGTGAAGCTATCTTCTTCTGGGATCCACCAAAGTCCCAAAATGTGTTCTGTAGTGATGAGAGACTCCTCTGTGAGGTGATGAGCCCCAGCTAATCTTAGATCTACGGGAATTTGTGGTAGAATGCTTGAGGCATTCGACGCCCATTTTTTCACGGCAAAGTTACCTTCTTTATTTATCCATACTATTTCCTGGAACAATTTGAAAGGTTCTTCAATTGTGTTCGCACCATTTACAACGTCATCAACATAGAAGTCTTCTATGAAGACGCGATATGCTTCTGGGTAAGTTTCTTTATACTTCTTTGCGTTCTAGTTCTTAATGTATATGGCTGAAGCAGGAGACGATGTTACTCCGAATATCATGACATTCCGTTGGGTCACAGTTGCTGTTTCCATCCCTCCAAAGGAAACGCTGACTAGGTCAATCTTCCTAATGGATTTACGCGCGATGAAACCCGTGATGATCAAGTGATGTCTTTTGAAGTTCCATAAAACCTCTGTCAACGTACGAATCAAATCGGGACCTTTCATGAAATGATCTTTTAAGCAACAACCATTGCTCTTAGCAGCTGCATCAAATACCAAGCGAAACTTACCAGGCTTGTTGGGGTTGATGACACCAAAATGAGTGGCATACATGTTTATGGCGAACTCTGTTCAGGACTGAATTCTGAGATGTAACCCTTGTTACTGTATTCTTTAAATTTAGCTGAGTAAAGTGCTATATTCTTTAAAATTCGCAGTCACGTGACATCTTTCACTCAACTCCTTCGAGTCTCTTCAAAGCCGCAGTTCTGCTTTCGGGCAGTACTACATCTTTATTTTACCACAGCATGCCAATTTTACAACTGTTATCAATTTTTTGATAAGATATACTGTGCTTGCTTGCCTTCTATCGAAGCCACTATGGATTTCCAATGTTCACACCAAAGTTCTCCACACTGAATTGTTCTTTCATAAGCTGGTAGAGATACTAGTCTGTACCCGCCACTTTGAACATAAAATTTTCTGCGTCAGTTTCACTGATCTTGCCAGATAAGTACCAGCTGGGCACAGTTCGTTTCGCTATTGGGGAATACCCGTCTTGATACACACATTCTCTGTGCATTGTGAAGTAACCATGATCTTCACCAGTTATGAGATCGATCACAACGTTGTCTAAATTGTTCATTTCAACTCTTTCGAGGTATGGACACTTTTCTTCAGTTTCTCGATGTCCACACATTCAGGTTGAAATCCCATATTTTTCATTGTCTTTACATTCGTCATGTTGCAGTAAGGTGCACCATGGTATGTACCTTTAACTTCAAAATCAACTAAGGTAGTCTAGCTAGTAATTTTGCACAGTACATGTGTCAGGTTCTTTCTTTCCATCAGGTGTTTTCTTTTTTTCAGGTTCAGTTTTGACGCCAATTTGTCTTCAATAAAACTGACTGTGGCACCGGAATCCAATAGTGCATGAGTCTTGATTACTATTCCATAGGGGACAGGAACCTTCACTGGAACAATTCTCATGGGACCATTTGCTCCCTTGATAAACGTGGTGCCAATTAATTCTTCGGCAATGATTTCTTTGGGCGATGCGGGCTGGTATTCTTCATCAGAGCTCTGCTCATATCGCGGAGGATTGACCTTTTGTTTCACTATGTGCAGCAAACAATGATGCTTCTCCTTACAATCATTCTTGCTGCATTCCATTTGGGCTTGGAATGTTTTACCATATGGTTATATTTTAGGCAACAAAAACATACATGCACCTTTCTGGCTAATTGCCATCTCTCATTGAGCGACTTTTTTTTGAAGATATGTACCACGCGAAGGAATTTAGGATATGTATTACTCCATTACAACAAATACACGTTGATGCTTTGGATATATTTGCGGATGTCATATCCTCTACAGCCACTCAAACTATGGCGACAGCCGGCCCTCCTCTGTTCATCAAGAGGAATATTAGTTTTCATAAAAATCCTGGTGCCTTTAACATTCCTATTGAGCCAATTGGAGAATTCTTTGAGGTTCAATACTGCGTAATTCTTAGATACAACGTGTTTACCCAACTGCTGCTTCCAGGCTCCAGGTAATTTAGCGACGAGCTCGCTGTTAACCGTCTATTAGAGAAATAGTCCAACTGATTGAATGAACGTAGGTTTGTTACTAATGCGTCAAGGTCGCGTCCAATATCATCTAGCATCTCGAGATTATTTAGATCAGGCTTTTTCCCAGCATATATTTTTGCAATACATCCATCTATGACTATTTTGGTAACTCAAATCTATTCTCCAGCACCTGAAGAATCGTATTTATGTTGACAGTATTAGCCATCAAATGCACCATTATGGGTAGTCCTTCCTCCTTCAATATTTTCTTCGTCACTGATGTGGCATTTAGTAGTACTACGATTTAGAGTATCATTGAATCCTATCCAGTCCCCTGGATGGCTGTCGAATGAAGGTAGTCACAATCATACTTAAAGCCCATATCCAAATTTTGCCTGTGCATCAAGTCTATTTGCATTCGCATTAAATGGATAATTTTCTCATCTTTATCAGTCCGCAATTCCAATGGTGCTACCGGAAAGTTAGTCGTGCGTGAGTGATTATTATTATTTTGTTTTCTAGGTCGTTTGGTGTGGTTTAGTGGTAAACAAACGGTATTTGTAGTCATTGGTGTTAGAGTCGGGTAAATGATTTGTTCTATGCGTTGTAATTGTTAAGAGTTATGGGGTGAAATCGTTAAAAGTCTGTTCCTTGTTGTAAAGAAATTATGGTTTTATCATAGATTGTTTTCTTTTATTTATCTTGATTGCTGACGAAATTGAACTTTAAGATTATCCCTGGGAAGCTGCAGCAATTGTTGGCCTAATCTGTTGCAAACATTGTTGTCACAGCTTTTCTGGGTAAGAGTGACAGCAACAGAGTCGAAGATTAAACGTCATTGTTTAGCGTGAGTTTTCTGTTGTTGTGTGTATTGCAGTGAAGGCAGGCTTTGAGTTCTTGCTACCCCTCCCTTTCGAAAAGTGCCAGTCCTGAAATTTGGAAGGATCTATGAATTACGATGATGGTATTTCTTTGTTGTTGGAATTGGAACACTGCAGCAAAGTTGCTTTGATTGGATTCATGCATCCACTAGGATAAGAAATCAACGATTGCAGAGCGGTGAGGTCATTCTTTATTTATAATTGTCCCATTAATAGCGATCATTACGATTTCTACCAATTAATGACCAAGCTAGAACGTAAGGTGAAAAGAGCTGTGGCTTGTTTATCCTGACTGCTCTTATTTCGGCGATGTTGAGATATAGTTATTAGTGGTCACCTGATACGGACACGAAGTTTTCCGCTAGTAAAAGACTCCCGCTGACGTTTTGTTTAAAGTGTTTTCTCTCTACAATTTAATAATTGTATGATAATTGCCTTTACGTTTTTTTTAATAACTGTTGGCACGAAAATTCTTATGTTATCATTTGATTTTAAATAGTGCAAAGTATGTTAAATCCAGTTGATGGTAATTTGTAGGCAGAGCTGTACACATGCAGCTGTATATGGAGCACATTGCTTTCACATGCAAAATGAGTGACAAGATATTGTGCGGTGTAGCTTTTTACGCTGTCTTATGATCAGCTCGGAGGTTTCGGCTATACAAAAGGTAGCGAATAGGAGGAAGTATTTATCGTCGTAGTGTGGACCGTAGGCATCAGAAAGTTTGGTAGTAAAGGGGTTACTGCTCTCTCCCCTGGTTTCTAATAGTGCAGAGCATAGTACTGATTAGCTCGGAATTTAAACACTTCAAAGGAGAGCGCAACGCTTTCTTTGGTTGGTCGCTGATCCTGTTCGCTCCGTTGGGAATGAGTCAACAGCTGATGCAGTATAAGGCTTCCAGCTGAGGACCTAGGAATGGTGGCTCATTAACAGCACATGTGTCAGTGTACGCAATCACCGGGATCTAATAAAGGATCATTTAAAATAGTTTATACAGCATTTCTTGTTGATGTGTTGAAAATTATTGACTATTTTTATTAATAGGTTTGTTATTTATGTTAATTGGGACCCCAGAATTATTGTTAATTAATTATTGCCCAGAATTTTTGGGGCCCAAAATCTTTATTAAGTCTATTAAAATGGTATTTAAAATCACTACTCGCACCTACTCCTTGATTGCGTAACATAACCCGCGCAAGTCCAAGAACCCGCTCCAGTCGCGTGTGAGGGATATTATTATTCGAAGGTTCCGTTTAGCAACCCTCCCCTCCCACACACAGGGCACACTGGCGCCTGAACAGGGACTTGCTGCCCTAATTGGAGGTGCTTGAGGTCAATGAGGAGTAGGTGGTGTGTGTTGTGAACCTTGTGGTAGAATGTTTCGTGGATTGATTATGAGTTGGCCTTGCTGTAACGGTGAATGGGTGATGGTTATGGGCACTTGGTTGCATGGATGTCCAGGGTTCGACAAGGAGTAGTAGGTGTGCGTGTAAGGGTTTAGATGTGTGAAACTGTTGGAAAGTGTGTCCAAAAATAGCGAGGTATACGGGGACTGTGCCAGTGTTCTCTGGTCATGGATCTGGTATCACTGTCTCTGGGTTCCCGAAAGCAATCGAGAGCATACGTGCTCTCGGTTTCTGGACGGATGATATTAAGCTTACGGTGGCAAAATCGAAATTAAAAGGCACCGCAGCACATAAAGTCGCCGAGCTGGAGCTATTTGACGTTGACAGCTTCGCCGAGTTTCGATCAAGGCTTGGACAGGTGTTTGGCCGGGTCAAGATTGATCGAGACTACGGCAAGGAGCTGTAAGACGTCATACAGCGCCGCAAGGAATGTGTCCTCGACTTTTCCGGATGATTACAGTTGGCCATGGATCATTTCATTAAGGCTAATCCGACCATGGAGGCAACTAGGGAGCAAGTTCTGCTTCAATGCTTTCGACACGGAATGTTGCTTCCGCATAAAAAATCTCCTGTAAGCCACGGCACCTAAAACGTTCCAGGACGCTATTAAATGCGCCATAGATTCAGAAGAATTGGAGGGAGGCCATCATGGGGATAGTAGCCGGGCCGAGATTGATACTAACCCAGCTGGCCAGGATGGTGAAGAGCGTGCTCAGGCACCACAGATAAAGGTCCATAAGAGGGGGCATGCAGTGGCTCCGGTGTCTGCGAGTGTAAGAGAGTGCTCATGTAAAAGAGCTGAAGGAAGTAAAAGGGATGCTTGAGAAATTGTTGAGGGAGGGTGGTGCCAGGCCGTGGGTTCAGAGGGGCGACATAACTTCAATGCCGAGACATTGTTGTACCGGAGGGAAATTTCTATCTCCTCTCAACAATCGGCACTAAAATTTTTTTATTTTTCACTAAAAATATATCTTACACACTTTTTAACACACACTTTTACTACGACTACCACCTAGTCACGGAAAATAAACAACGCGAAGTAAACAAATTGTAACAAATTTATGGATCGCAAACCCAAACACACAATCTATACACACACACAGAACACCTCCCCTACCAAACAAAACTCACACTGATTCACGGTCACACATGCACAACCAAGACACACGAAGAACCCAGGTCTTCAAATTAAAATCCGAGTTCGCAAAATCTAGCTTTTTAAATTTATATTTCGCGAGCTTGTCTACATCCCATATTGAGGATGTGTTACCACTCACTGGCTTCTTATATTCGTTGCATTGTTTTTTCCCATTGACCTTTGAACCTGGGTATATTTTCCCTTTCACCAAATCCGGATGTGTTTTTGAAATGAACACATCGTTGCTTTTAAGGCGAGAAAGCTTTCCCTCTTGAGATTCAACACTTCTATCACATTCGACCGATTTATCAATCATGACCCTCCTCTTTATATTTCACATCCGACTGATTTGTCTATCATCATCCGTTTCCCAAATACTTCACATCCAATTGATTTATCTAACATAATTTTTTTCACATACTCAGTACTCGCATCTAATGTCACAACTCGTGGGTTCAAAGCATCTGTATTCATGGCCGTGTCGCAGGTACTAGGACTATCCACCTGCACCTGCGCTTCCATACACTGCACCACATTTGTCGTTAATACCACAATATTTTTCTTTTTTACTATTTGCTCATCATGGAATTTTAAGCCTTCAACGACCGCCTTTCGTCCCGGTAATAATCATAACACCTTTACCGGTCCAAACTGGCAGCCATCTTCATCCTCTTGTCCCACACATCGCACCATGGCATGCATCCCTGGGGCCACTTGGTGGGTGTGCCCATATTGGATTGGCATCCCTCCCTCTACGAATTTAACATCACTCACAGCCTGCTTTGTAAAATCTGATTCGTTGTGATGCTCACCCCGAACCTGTTCTTTTGTTCCCACCACTGTGACCATTGAACATACGAACGAGATGCCGTCAAGTACGTAAGTGCCGAGGATCCCGTCGTAGGGATGGTCCACGAGGGAGTGAATGATGAAATTGCATTGCGGCAGGGAGCATCTGCGCACCTTAATATCGAGCACAACCTCCTCCTTAATGTGCATGCATCCTCCATTCACCCCTCTTACCATCATGTTTACCTCCTTCACCGGAGCTTGTAAGACCTGATGGAAGAGCTCCCCATCAAGGAACAATACTTACAACCCTGTGTCGACAAGCATGTCTACTCGATGCCCTTGTATCATTACATCGAGCATATACAGTCGGTCTCTTTCTCATTTGAGTACAATCGGCTGGGATTCATTGTGCCGAATCCCTCTTCACCTCCTGGAGGCAATCTCGGGTGAAATGCCCCTGGGCGCCACATTTAAAGCAGGTAATCACTTTTTTAGTGGAGCACCCCTTATCAGTTTTGTCTTTTAAAAGCTTTGGCAGCATATCGCGACCCTCTTTAATCTCGTTTTTACATGCCCCCTCTTCTTCGTCTCTAGAACCCTAGCTCCTGATTCGACTGCTGCCCCACTACATCCCCCATGGCTGCCTCGTTCCAAATCTTCCGATTCCATGGCACACTCAATCGCATCCTCAAAGGTTTTCGGCCCCGTGGCTTTAATGAGTTTCTGGTGCGGTATAAGTGTGCCATGGCGGAATCTCTCCAACAGTAATGTCTCGCTCGATGCCTCCATTTTTTGTTTCGCCTGAATGAACCTTTCCATGGCCATTTGTAGTCATCCAGTGAAATCAAGTACTGACTCCTTTCTCCTTTGCACAACATCATATAATTCTTTGCCGTAGTCTTTGTCAATCTTCTCTCATCCGAACAATTAACCAAGTCATGATCGGATGATAGCATAGCTATCCAGGTCAAAGAGTTCAAGGTCGGCATCTTTTCTTGCTGCAGCACCTTTTAACTTGGGTTTGGCTACAGTCAATTTTATCTCTTTGCTCCAATGACCCAGAGCTCCGATGCTCTCTACCGCCTTTAGGAAACCTGAGACACTAATTTCAGTCCCATCGACAAAAACTGAAGGAACTGTCCCAGTATACCTTGCCATTTTGGGCTCTACTAGGTCCATTGCCTCCTCCATATTTTTCCCTGCCCCTTTGTTAGGCATTATACTAGACTCTACTGCAGTTACACACACAAACTACTTCCTTTTATATCCACCTTTCAAATCTCTCACAATCAAACCCTGGCACACACTGTTCCTGTTGAGACCTCAATAATCCGGCATAATTTCCGAACTGACGAGTCCCTGTTCGAGCGCCATTATGTGCCACCCATGCGCGGGGGCATGACCTCGATGAGGTCATAGGACTACTCCGAACGTTTGCACGTGCTGGCAAGAGAGGGTGAGACTCATATAAGGTCAAAGAAATGAAATTCGCTCAGTGTGTATCAGGTGAATAAACAATCTTTAATTGTCTCAATAATTAATTGAAGAATGTTCCATAAAACTATAATATCATTAAGCCTTGGCTTGTCAGGAATTTATCCCTTTATATCCTGCTGGTGTCATGCACCTTATACCCAAATTGCCACTTCACTGCATGTAATTTTTCTAATCCTTTCCTGGTTTTCCTGTTGTCCTCAACCATCGTTGAATTGCTTACCCTCATCTATTGTTCTCTTAGCAAGGGGAATTTTAGCCTACTACTTCCTTGTTCCTGGTTGTGTCAATTACAATTTTTATAAAATTCATCTTTTTACTAATGTTTAAAATTATAAAACAACAATAATAGAATAAAGATTTTATAACAATTTTTTTCTAAAAATTGGAATAAAATAAATTTTATGTAGTTTCTCATTTTCATTTCTTTCCCCTAATTTTCCCCTCCATCTCTTTCCCCTAATTTTCCCCTCTTCCATTGTTGTTTCCCTCTGTCTACCATCCACTCGCCCCTTACATGGATGTCATGTTAACGACACCATTAAACACTTTTTTTTTTACATGGATGTCATGTTAACGACATAAAACGGGTTAAATATTATATAGTTCATTACAACAAAAGGGGGCCCCATATAAGATAAATACCAATAATTAATTAATGCTTTAATAAAATACAACTATATTTAAGAGTGATCTCTACACAGTCATTATGCTAAATGTGCTTTACGAACATGAGTGCCCTGCAGTTTTTAATCTCTATGGTACTAATGTACCTGTTACTCACTCCTTTGGAGTTGAGTAATATAAGCCATCATCTTCTTTGACGCTAGAATGTGTCGTACATTCCTTTTATTAATGGAAGGGATACACTTACCCAGAGATTCTATTAATCTGGACTCTTCTCCTAGGCCGCTCTACTCTCCTATGAACAACAGCTTTACTGAGAGCCACTTGCTATTGTATATGAGTTCGCACACATAGAGCTTAGATAGCATTTTCTTAAACTAATAAATTTAAGAAATTTAAGTTCCAAATAATCAGTTCATTATCGCCGCTCAGTATGAATCAGTAAGTTTCGCGTGATCTTTTCATGAAACAAAAGAGCGTCTGCAATAAAAAGCCTTCACTGCTCTCGTTAAATAGCGCTAATAAAATATTTTGCCAAGCACGGTACCATACGAAGCAACATCGCTGTCTGAGCACGGACGATCTGCAGGGCACCGGATTGTTTCGATCCTCCACGAGAATATGCAAGGGGATGAGCAAGGCACGGACTCCTGTCCGCGATGCCGTGTATTCGTTGGGCTGGAGTGCGCTTGCCAAGGGAGTGTCTTTTTCGACGTGGTCCTCGGGCATTGAAAGGGCGTCTGGGTCGGCTTTGGTTCGGGCGATGGTCACATCCACTCTCACATCAACTAATGCTAACGGCAACTGGGATGTCGGGTTAAATTCGTCCGGTTCCTCTTTGAGCTCGTACTGCTGTCCTTCCACACTCGTGTCCGAGGGGTCTTCTAGGCTGCCATGGCAGGCAGGGCTTCCACATGAAATAAACTCAAACAAGTCCACAGAATTAAGTTCATTATTAATCTGCTTATGTGGCTTGGGCGGCGTCTGTGTCTTGTAGCTCTTGCCCTGGGTACTCCTCGCTTCCGTCGATCATGCAGTTCGTCGTCCGAGCACGTGCTTTGTCTTTTTGTCAGTCGGACTCCACGGACGTTCGGGTCCGAAGACGTGAGAAGGTTGCTTTGACTTCGTCTCCTTCTTTGGGCAGAACAACCTTCCAATCCTACGGGATTCGTTGACATTGTTCGCCGTTGAAAGCAGCGGGTCGACGACTGTGGCAACCATTTCCAGGCGGACTACCCAGGCTCCTTACCAGGACTGTTCCAAATATGACAACAATTAAAGTTTTTTCGATAATTAATGAAATAGCTACTTGCCCTGGGCAGACCTCGATTCTTTGATCCATGAGCCTCGTTTGAAGGTGCAGCATAACATCGCATTTGGTCCGGTTGGAGAGGTTTTGATTGGAGTGAATGCCATCTACTTTCTGTCTGTCTGGCTTTTATCTTTGCTTTTTAATTGGTCTTAGAGGATTCTGTGCCGAGTTTGCACACTTCATCCTCCAATCCCGCGGCTCTGACTTCTTCTTTAATCTCCAATCCCGCGGCTCCGGTTTTTCCGCTCTTGATGGGGTCGGTCGACTATGGCCAGGGGTGTTCTTTCTCCTGCGTTTTTTTTCTCTTGTCAAATCCTCCGAAAAATATTTTTTTAAATTTTTCTTCCTTCGGGGATTTGACACACTGTCTAGTCTAGTTTTGATTGGTAGCATGGTGTCGGAATTATAGGGGTTTGATTCAGAGAGGACAAATTATCTATGTGCTATTCAGGTATGTAAAGGCTTGAAATTCAGTATCCAGTTTCCTTCAGGCAATTTCTACATTACTGTGAAGTTTAGGCCCAGGTGGTCCACTGGTGTTGGATTCACGTGGTCTTTAGAACATTGCCAACAAATGGCTTGTGATATATCATATGTTCGAAAATGATGAGAACGAAAGAAAATATGATCTTTTTTACAATTTCTACATATTACATTCGAGTAAATTAATTTTTGATTAAAAAAACTTGGGGAGAGATAAAAAGTTCAGATAAAGGGTAAAAATAAATGATTTCAGGATCTGCTGCTTGCCTTACCCTAACTCGGGGGGCGGGGGACGAGGATTAATTTTTTAATAAATGTATAAATGTATTTCTTCGTCACTGCTAAAGTTCCTCGTTGGAATGTTTACAAGATTTTATTATTTAAACAATTGGGAGTAATAATTTAATTTTTTGAGCTTGTTCTGTTTACCTACAAGTGTAATTATCCTGGGCAATGCCGGGTACCTCTGCTAGTAGCTTATAACAAAGAAAGTTCTTAAAACTTGTTAAAACTTTCTAAGGGGGGGGGGATAAATATGAATAAAAAGGGCAGCACTTTCGAACACTTGCATGGATTGTAGCCTACTGAGTAAAAGTTATTAGATAAGACAATAATCTTGAAATAAAGTGATAAAATTAAGTGGTGATAAGTAGTGATAAAGTGATAAGTAGTGTACCATTCTAAGGAAATTTTGTTCAGCCGCTCTCGCGGTTTAAACTGAAAAAAATTATAAAAATCTTGACTTGCGCTTGTTAAAAGGCATGCTGCTTGTTTGATAGTATAGGAGGGTTTCACGGGTTGGTTGGAAAGGTGGAAATTTAAGAGTTATTCGCCTGGCTCCACTCATTTTCGCGATGACCAACACTCATTCTGTCTTACTTCATTCGATCCACTCTTAACTCTGTGCTTGATATCATTATAAACTTGACCCCTGTTACAAAATCTAATTTTGAAATCATTGGTTCAAAAATTTTTTGTTCCTTATTTCCGCGATTTTACAGCACTTCCAGGTTGGTGAGCTACCTGATGCAGGCTAATAAGTTTAAATTGGGCTTGGGCTTTTTTTAATTTGGAATCATGTTGTTGGTAACACGTCTTGTCTTTCTAATAACTTTGAAACTATTTAGTCGTAAACCAGAAAAAACTTTGACAATAGAAAAAGTGTTTTATTTTTAGAGGTAAAAACTATGTAGAGTCACAGAGTGGTATCAGTTGATGTTTCTGTTTCTTATTGTTGATGTTCCAAATTATGAGTGCAGCCTAATGCCGTTTTGATATTGTTCATGTGCTTTCTTTGGAGAAAAGACAAGTTTAAGAAGGCAGTTGTGAAAGTTTGAGCTTTTGAGGGACAGCTCGAACAAAAAAGATTTCCAATCGACTTGAAAGAAAAAGGTGATGTACAATCACCACGACTGAAGTGAGGACTGGTATTCAGTGAGGGTATGGAGATGCTGCTATGCCATGCATGGATGAACATCCTTGAAAGACTTATCCGCAGATATCAGGAAAGTTTTTGTTAAGAGATATAAATGATAATTTTAGGATTTGGTTGGATTTATTTGCTTATGTTGACTGGGTGTCATGTATTTCAGAGCATGTGCGCAGTGGAAATGTTAGGTACAAGGATACAGCAACAGATTATATGTTTTAGATAAATAAGTTATTTAACAAAATGGATTAGTTAATTGGGTACACTATAACTGGATATTAACGGGCGATGATCTTGCTTAGACGTAAGAAATCCATAATGACAGTGCCTTGCCCAATCTGAGAGAAAGACCCTCAGATTTACAAAATAATTCAGCTACCAAATTGAAGCTCACAAATGAATAGCTGCCGTTAATTAGCAGTCTTAATGGAGCAGTCGCAAAGACACGATGCTTCTTAATAGAAATACAGATTTTTCAGAGACAATTTATTTAAGACAAATTTTCATTAAATTGGGTCTCTTTAAATTGTGTTAACTAAGTCAATGATATGCTTATGCATTGAGGATATTGCTTTTAGCTGTGTTTTAACCTAGGAGAGAAAGAACATGGTAGTAATACGGTCTGTTCAGGTACCTCGCTCGTTGCGTATCCTCAGCTGTACCGTACGAAAACGGTGATGCAAATGCGTTTAAAGACCGACTTGAAGCTGTTGATAACTATAATAGACAAAATATATTGAATGAGTTACGAATAAATATGTTCCTTGTCTTAACCCTTATAATTACTCTAAAACCATTAAAAGCAGAACTCAGCCCGCCAAACATAAGCTGTGCTTTAATTATTGCTCGCCTGAGCAGGCATAATTATATGGCTAAAGTTATGCTAAGCAACGTGCTCGAGTGGGTAGAATAAAATTGACGTTTATGAGCGAGACTAAGAGACCCACCTTATGCAGGGAACCAGGTCGCTCAATCCATGCTGCCAGAAGGCCTCGTGTGTCCAGGGGGTGATTGAATCACAAACCTCAAGGGGGATCCTAGACGGATTGAAAGATTTGATGTCCAGGAGTGAACAGGAATGGATATCGGTGGCGATGACCAACACACGCAATCACTCTACCTCTCTTGGGGCTGCTACGATGCTGAAGAGGGCTGTGGGTGAGTCCGGTGGCGGGGCAACTGAATCTTCATCCAATTGGATTGTGCTGGCTTCAGAAATACCTTTGTCCTCGTCGCTAGGCAGCTCAACAGAGCAGGGCACACTCGTCGAGGATGCTGAATTCATAGGTGGAGTAAAAGAAACTCAGTCCAACATGCAAAACTCGCGGTGCTTGTTGCTTACCATGTGCACTTTTTTCACGCTCGTCCTTTGAGGAACTCGCTGAACTCGATGGCTTGTTCAGCTGAATTAAAGTTGACTCGTTTGTGGTCTAGGTTGAGTTTGGGGGTTCGCCTCTTTTACCTTGGTTCCAAGTCTCGTCCCACCGATTTGAATCTTCCTTCTCACAACTAATGTGCTTGCCAACTTTCCGCACCTCTTCTGTTTTGATCACTTACAACACTTTATCTTGCAGTTGCCATCTGTAGAGATGGAAATTTTATCTATGTCTTTAAATGATAGCGATACAGATTTATCAAGCTTGATCCCAGAGTGAGAGGAGCGTTCAGGAACCTTGGTCAACACACGCTCACCTCCTCCTCCTCCGGATTGTTATTAATTAACTCAGGACCGGCACACTTAGCAAAATAAGGCGCATTAGCCATTTGCGTCAAAGTTGCGGTATGGTCTTTGTCCCTTGAATTGATATTTGTCTCCCCCTCTTTAGGCTTTTTTTATCTCTGCCTAACAAAAAATTTAGCGATGAGGCCTTTTCACCTATAGAGGTTCACATCCTGCTCCCTTGATAGTCGTGGTAGCCTACCCATTTTATAAGGAACTCCCTCTTGGGCTGTTTATCTCTGACATCATTGATGTCCTTTACTCGGCAAACGTTTTTATAATATGGGTCCTTTACAGGGTCTGTCACTTTGGTGGGATTTTGTGGGCAACCACTTACTGTTTCTGTGCTATTTTAGAAAACAGCAATTTAGGGTTTTTGTGCCACCCCATTTGTGAAGGATTTTGACATGTGCTAAGACCTTGTTATGACTTTTAATTATAAGGAGAAGTCCTATGTACTTGCTATAAAGCTTTTCCCCCACTTTGTGTTTGAGAGGATTAAGTCGGGCGGTCCACACCCAAACCTTATCCCGTTGCTTTAATTGCCACTGGGTGTGGCGCTTGTCTACCACTTCTTTAATCTTTAGTTAGCTCGTCGAATGTTACGACACGCTTGGTGCAAGATCTTTATCAAATGGACCATGTATAACAATTTTTGTTTCCTGGCATTAACGTATTTGTTGATCAAGTGAAGAATAGATATATCTCTCTCCCCAGGTCGGTAAATTATGGTGTCATTTTGGTTGTTTTAGACACGGAAGCATTTATAGCGATTTTTGCTATTGTGAGGAACTCATCCTAGTCCGATTTTTCCAAGTTTATATGGTAGCAGAGAATTTGGACCACCATTACGTTGGTCCTCACCGATTGACAGTCGGCGTGGGGGTAGTAGGCACTGGCGAATTTTAAGGAAGTCCCGAGGGCCTTAAAAATAAACTGCCATTAGTCAGCATTGAATCGCACATTGCGGCCTGAAATTATGGCTTGCTTAAGGAGAGCCATGTACCCTAATTATTCATCTACCAATAATTGGGTGGTTTTCTCCACTGAAATATTGATGTAGTAGGGTAACAAACTGACTCTTTTAGTTTATTTTTCCGTCACCTTTAGGAGTGTGTCATAGCCCTTTGGCGATCGAGGTAAAGGAAGGACAAAATCGATCGAAATAGTGTGCCATCTAAATGGCGAATTTCTAAAGGCTGTAAGTCTCCATAGGCCTTTTTCCTTTCTATTTTGTTGGCCTGGCACTCGGAACATGATCTAGTGAAGTGAAGTATGTCCTTGTTCATACTTGGCCAAATAAATTGGTGCCAGGTCTTTTGTAGCATTTTGTACACACCTAATTGCCCAGTCGTAAGGTTCTTGTGAATAGCTGCTAGTATTTTATTTAATAAGTTTTTGTGGAGGGTTGGCGCTGTAGGATTTACCAATCGTGCTTTCGCGAAGCCATAATGCTGATGGCCTTCGCGAATTTCTCTTAACAAATCATCACTAAGGCTCCACATAGACGTAGCTGCCAAAACTACCACTGGACTACTTATCTGTTTTGTGTCCTCTATTGTTTGAGTTTTTAGGTGCTCTCCTAATCCCATAGCCTGTCTTGACCTTTTCCCAGCGGAGGTGTACTAATCAGGCCACTTGTAGCCATGTCAATTCCATATAACACATTACAAAATGTAAATGCATATAACTGAAATTCTATTACAGATAAATTGCTAATTTTTTTTTATTTTTTTCAGATGCACATTACTACTAGTGTAGCCCTTTAAATTTTAAAATTAAATGAGAAAATATAATAAAAAAATGATTTTCCACAGGTGTTGTCAAAGGAGGGGGGGGGACTGGAATCATGAAAAAGAAATTTTCTATCATTGATAAAAACTTCAAACTGCTTTTGTTGAATTCTTGAAAGCTTTATAATTAACTGCAAATAAATTATATACCTCAAATTTATTAATAATCAATAATATTCAAAATTTTAGAAAGCTTGTGTATGGACAAATTAGCAACATCTAAACTTACGAATTTATTAAGAAATTCCAGGGCACAATTGAACCATTTATTTATTGAATTATATTAAAATGATACCTTTTTTATATGTTTTATTTTTTTTTGTAAATTACATTTTATTCAGAAGTTATTTCACAAAAATTAAAACCTTTGCTATCAGGATCGTTTCTTGATGACGTCATATGAGATTGTTCCCTTCTCAGAATATGAGGAAGTTAGCTAAGGCCACATCTACGCTTTATCAAAGAAAGAGATTAAAATCCTATTATGTGATTTTCTGGCTATTGTCAGGCATGTGTGACCCATTTAAAAACAAATTACGTAGATATTAGAAAAAAAGTAAAAATATTCCACATTCAGCTATATAAAAAAATCTTTAAAAAAAACAAATAGAGATATTAAAAAAAATTTTTTTTTGCTTTCTTTAGAAAAGATTTCTTTATAAATTTTGGCTATTTTCAAATATGAAATTATTACATTTGCAATTTTTTAAAAAAGGATTAAAACAAAGTTTTTCAAATAGAAAACTTTATTATACATTTTAATTTATTGTTAAAAAAAAAAAACCATTACTTTTAATCGATCAAAAAAATTACTAATCAAAAGCAATTATACTCGAGATCACAAATTTAAAAATTTAAAGCAGTATATCAGTTATTGAATTTTTTAAAAAATATTTTCTATCCCCCTGTAAGAAGAATCATTTTCTCAAAAAAATGGCTGGCTGGGAAAAGCTTAATTACCCTAACTTCTCTTTTTCTTGTTCACACCTTAACTCTTTAGAAACGCTTTTACGTACATTTGTTTGTTTTCATTTTCCAGAATATTTTCCAACTGATTAGACAATATCTGGTAACATTGATTAAGCCGAAGTAACTCTTGCTTACGGAAGTTAATCTCACTGAATAATTTATGTTCTGTTCCAGTTTAACCTGTTCTTACGTTTCTCGTAGAAGCCTGTTTCACCTGCACAATTTGATTCAAATTTTTTTGACTGACTTATAACATCAAAAGTTAAGGTAAATGTTGCTATAGGGCTTGATCTGAAAGAGACATGAGAATTTAACAAACTTAATAATGGCTTTAAAATAAACATATGCCTGCCAAAAGTATATGCTCTGAAATAAATTAGTAAAAGCAAATGATAAATAGTCTTACTCCTTAGACCAAGACAAAACCATTGTCCTCATTGCTAGGCAGCTCAACAAAGCTGGCCACACTCGTGGAGGATACTGAATTCATAGGCGGAGTAAAAGAAAGAAACACAGTCAAACATGCATTAACTCTAACCACTCGTGGTGCTTGTTGCTTAACACGTGCGATATTTCACGCTCATCATTTGAGGCACTCGCCAAACTCAACGGCTTTTTCCAGCAGCAATTCAGTGGTCTAGATTGAGGTCTTCTTCGAGAGCAGAATTTTCCTCGACCGTTAATCTTGGTTCCAAGTTTCGTGCCTCCCCTCTCCCCCCCCCCCCGCGATTTGAATGTTCCTGCTTAAAACTTACGCGCTCACGCCGCTTTCTGCGCCTCTTCTGTTTTGTTTGCCTATGACACCTTTTCTGCGGTCGCCATCTGTGGAGATGGAAATTTTAGCTATGTCCTCAATAGATGGCAACACCTGGATGATGTTTACCAAGCTAGCTCCCCGAGCGAGAGGAGCATTTGGGAGCCTTGCTCAATGCGCCTGTCACCACATTTGGTGACACCAGGTAATGTAATCAATTTCAAACTAAGGGCTTGCTTTAGTGCATAGAATGAACTGTATGATAGCGAATGAATAAGCTGCTACGTTTCACCTTTGGACGATTGTGTTTATGAGTTAAACGGAGTCACTATCATGATAGAATTTACAAAATTACTCAACCCAATATCGGGCATTCCAAATCTTACGTGCATTCTTCAGTACCATTCACCAGACTTTTCTAAAGATAAGTATTAAATTTTATGTTATGTTATCATTGTATAAACATAATGTGTTTAGTCATTTGGCTCATGACGATTCTTTAATTAGAGATATATCAAAAAAACTAGCGATGTTTTAGCGATGAGAGCTTCATGGTGATCTATGTTCCCTGGTTTCCCGATAAGCAATTAATGAAAGATTGGATTTCCTGTTGCCTTGTGTGTGCAGTTAAGAGAAACTTTTCTTAGGAGCACCTGAGCCACAGATCATTACTGTTGTCGCCGTTATTCTTAAACGTGAATCTGTCATTTATTTTTCACATTATCCAGAATAACAACTTTTAGTCTCTTTTTCTTATTTCCTTCACCCCCCCCCCCCCCAGTTTACCTTTCCATCAGTCTTTCCTGCTTTGTTTCTCTTTATCCCTTAATACTTCCCTTTTTTTTGCAGGCTCTTTTCTTTGGCGTTCTGTGACGTCGCTAGTACGGTTCCATTAATATCTGTGTGATTCCGCAGCAATAGTGCGTTCCTTAGGCATCTTAGTATGAACTTGGACGTAGTGATTGAGAAAAGGTTTTTATGCAAACTTTTCTTCGCTATCATCACATTTGAAGACCGTTAGTAGGAATTATCGGCACAAAATCGTGTCTGTTCTGTTCTTCATTTCTGTCTGATACAGTTACATACTAGAACAACATTATTATTGTTCTTACTGTCTTACCTTATTATTGTTTGGTTTTATCCATGATTATTACTCCATGATTAAGCTAGGTTGGTTTGAGCTTAATTAGCTGTTAATCTGAGAAACTGTCAGATTAGTTTAGCCCCAGTCATTAACCTTTGATTTTGTACATTGTAATATTATCTATTTATTTTTTAATTTCTTTTCAAAAGGACCAACAAAATCCATTTTTTTTTCTCTCTGTCCTTTTTTTCCGAAAGGATAGTTTTCCCATGTATGAAATCTTTACAGGATAAATCTGTGAATTTATATACCATGCAATTTGTCATTGTAATCGATTCCTGAATTTAATTCTGTATAAGGGACTGAAACCTCTTGGATAACATGCTTGTGTGGCAACCCACTTACTTACAGAGTTCTTGACTCATATTCTACTCCAATTTGTTTAGTTGCTGGTACATTTATGTGTATTTGTATTTTCCTGTGACGGATGGAAATAAACACCCATTGCTTGTGACAGATCTGTGGTGTTATGGTTATGTGAGAAGATTTGTGTAAATTGCATGTTATTCTGTTCAAACCACGCGATTTAGACATAAGAGTTATTAGGCGGTCTGCTGCCAGTGAACTGCCCAAGTTTCGCGCAGGTAGCTGGCATAGGAGCTGAGTTGCCAACAAAAGTTTTTTCATTTGCTCTTGAACAAACTTCGTTTGTTTTGGAGCCACTGGCAGGTAATGATTATATTGAATGAGATAACCTTCTATAATCATTACTTCGTGCTTATGGCGTGTTTAGAATACAAATAATGATGTTTTCCATAATAATTTTGCATATTATTATAGGTATTAATTTTTAATAGTGTTTTTAGAAAAGTATTTTTAATGTTATTTTTTATATTAATATTTAATTTAAATATTTTTTTACAAACTTTCAATTTTGAGTTTCCTGTTTGGTCCTAAGTGACGGGACTTAGGGGTGAGAGATAGAGAAAGAGCGAGAGAGAGAGAAAGCATACAGAAAGAGACAAATGGTTCGATTGCGTAAGATGCTGTCATGTTTTATTATTTTTAAATATTTAAATTTTTTATTTATTTCATTTAAATAAATTGCCAATTCCAATCTTTGATTTAATTCATTTCATTAAATTGTCAATTCTAATCTCTTTGATTTAATCAATTTCATTAAATTGTTAATTTTATTCTTTGATTTATTTCATTTGATTAAATTGTTAATTCTAATCTTTGATTTAATTCATTTGATTAAATTGTCAATTCTAATCTTTGATTTATTTCATTTGATTAAATTGTCAATTCTAATTTCTGATTTCAGTTTTATTTATGGTCCACCCTTGCATTCCTTTAACACTTTTAACTGATACCATCTCTTCCTGGTCATTGAATGGAGGGTGGTCAATACAGTCAACTCTCTGTCTTTTTTCAACATTCTAAAATTCAAGTTAATAATAGTTTTTTTTAATTTCACTGCATTTCAAATCGATTTTTCGGTTTAGTCGTAAATGGAAGGATTTAGCACAATCTACAAACAAAATTTAACATTATGTTAATCGTTTCGTAAGTTATAATCATAAAGGCCGTGGCCTGGTGGGCTTTCAATGAACAGAACTTCTATGAAGTTAAGCCAGTCACTAGATGGGTGACCATCCATGATAGCCAATCTTAACCCCCCGGCTGCTGCAACCATCATACAGCAGTCATGAACCCAGATCCATCCAGGGACTCAACTCGTCAGCCTCAGGCCATACAGGCCCTGGATGGACGTATAGGATCCATATTAATTATTAAAAAAAAAGCCTGCCCGTTCACATATTGACAGAAATACACGGTAAATCAGTTTTCTATATGAAAATCAAGTAACCTTTATTTAACAATTTTCATAATTTGACAACATTAAATTCTAAAAATGTTAAATTTTGTCGCTACATTGCTTTAAATCCAGCTGTTTGTGACTAATTTTTTAGACTCTGTTTGAACAATGGAGGAAGGCAAATAGGCAAGCTATCTCTTATCATTGTAGGCTATGGCTATATATATAACTTTCATTAAATATTGTAATGACGATTCCATCCCACCTCTGCGAATTTTAACAATGCATAGAATTCCTGATAATTGGGTTTTTCTTAGAATTGATAGTTCTTAAAGTTTAACAATGTTTTGAAAGTTTTTAAAAATGAGAACTAACTAATATAAAAGAGAGTTAACAGACTATTGAGAAAGAGTGGAAACGCGACAGAGGAAGCAATCTCTGTGCTCTGTGCTGTATTCTTTGTGCTAGCATGCTTCAGCAGGCGAGCGAATGGTGAGCAAATTCTCAGCGTTTGGTAAGCGTGTCAACTGAAGAAACGATGACTGTTAGACCACATAAAGTGATGAACTGCCAAGCTTTGCTTCAAGACATTGTACTATTGCAACAACTGATCGTGAAAAATACCACACAGATTGTTGGGATTGTAGAAACCACAAACCCAGCAGTCATCTACCTCCACTGACAGCCAAGAAGAGAGCTGTTTCACTGAAGCTTTGTTGCCACATATTTCCACATCAACACAGGAAAATATTTTTGTCAAGGAAACTGAAATAGTGATGATGCAACAATATTTTCAAGATGAAGCAATGAGAGAATGTTTTGTTGACTTAGCAATAAAACATTCATTCTCAAGAACTCTTAACAATAAGCAGGAAATGAATATAATAGCATTATAACAATAGTGCATTCTCTCTCTCCAGGAGAAACACATACATTACCCAATCAAAAGTCTAGGAACACCATCACTTTAATAGAAACACTCAAAAATAAACACATTTTAGTATCTTGTTGGTCAACCTTTTGCTGCTCTTACAGTTACTACTCTCTTGTCCATATGTTTTTGATACGTTTCGACAGATAATTTTCGCTATTCTGCCATAAGTGTCTTGGACATCTTGGTGACGATATTTGGGCGTTCCACACAGGCGCGCAATCGACATTGCATCCCGTCCCATGAATGTTCGTTGGGGTTCAGATCGTTGGGGATCATATCGTTGGGGTTCAGATCGCGGCTCTGTTCGAGCCAGTCAAGTTCTCAAAGCCCCTTTTCATCAAACAATGTGCCTGCAGTCCTTGCATGGCGAGGTGCGTTATGGTACTGAAACAGAAAAGAGCCATGCCAAAGTGCTGGCAGAGAGATGGGAGTGCTGCATTGTCCAGAATGTTTTTGTAACGCTCTGCGTTTAGGTGTTCGTCCAGAGAAACGACTGCACCCAACCCATACCATGAAAAGCACTCCCACACCATCACTGACAGTACACTGAACTTCACCGTGGGCATAACACAGCTTGGCAGAAAACATTAGCCGGGCATTCGCCATATCCAAACCCGTCTATTTGATAGCCAGATGGTGTAGCAGGACTCACTACTCTATTCAAACATTCGCATTTGATCCAATGTTGTCGATCTATGCAATCTCTTGTGTTGCTGGTGCTGATGTTAGGCTTGTTTGCTGCTGCTCTGCTATAAAAACCCATTGCATGCAGTTCTCAGCTCACAATTGTTCCCGTCGACTCTATGAACGACCTTGTCAGTCAATCAAGTGACGTGTTATGGTTTGCAGTGACCACTTTTAGAAGAGCGCTTTGTTCTCTGGCCAACATGATCTTGGGTTTTCCTAGGCGGAACACTTGTGGTGCTTTTCCATGCCTGGTTGACGTTATGAACGGTGAATTTCGGGATGTTTGGGAGGGATGACGTCTCTCTAACAGTTTTGCCTGCAAGATGGCACCCAACAATTTTAGCTCTTTGGAAATGTGAAAGCTCTTTTCTTACAGCATTCTCGCAAGCATCATCTCATAATAGCATACTGGTATGTACTGCTGGGAAGAATGCCAACAGTGAAATTGCAAAGGAATGTCCCATCTTCATACAAATCAGGATTGTCCCATGACTTTTGATAGATTAGTGTTTTTCCCTTCAGCTCAATGACAAATATTCAGAGGATGTGTGTGTTTGAAACTCTTGGGTAATGTAGAGCCTTCCAGACGTGATGGCAGTTTCATGTTCCTCTTCCAGTGGGTTGGTTATATAAAGAAGGCAGTCGGTCTCATGTAACAGTTTACAACAAAACCGATAATAAACCGATAACATTAATTCTGAAAAGACAAAACGTCGTTGGAAAAAACTTAGTAATGGGATCTTCATCTTCAGTAAGAAATTATAGATTTACTGAAAAAATAATTTTAGGGTTTTAACTTCAAGAGGTTGTTCTTTTTACCTACAACTGTAATCATCCCGAGCAACATCAGGTGCCTATGTTACTATACAAAAATATAATCTATCTTGTGCCTCACTAAGATTGACTGCTTCTCTATCAATATTATGTTTCACAAATTTTATATTCAATGCCATGATTTGATCAGAAACTGCTGCAGCTTCGTTCATAAAAGTTTAACTGGGTTTTCTCCTAACTCGTCAAATGTTATATAACTCTTGCACCTCTCATTTCTGACTTGGTCTAGTTGAAAATTTATCTACCCTCTGAGACTTCCAGATGGCTGGTGTTTTTTTGTTTATGTAGTTACATCATGTTATCCTAACACTAGCGACCTTATTTCCCCCCAGCAATCAACACCCACCCCTGAAACCACCACTCTCGGCACTTAACCACCACCTCTAGATATAAAGATAAAATAACAATTTTATAAAAAATACTAACTGAAACATTAAATAAAACAATATGAATTATGCGTTAAACACTAAAATCTGGCAATTGGCATGACATGTTTTATGTTTATATTTTCTTTTAAATGCATGAAGATTAGCGCATTTACGTTGAATTTTGTTGAGGATTTGGAAATTACCCCCAAATCAAACCCAAACGCAATGAGTGACCTTAGGGACAACAAAGGCCTTAAATAAAATATCAAGTGTCCTTGCGCCTGTAAAAAAACAGATGCCCGTTGGATCAGTCTCAGGCAGCGAGATATATTTAGATACAAGGAGTCTGTGTGCTCATTAAAAGTGAGATTATGAAATAATGAGACACCAAGGTCTTTACCTGACTTAGCTCTAAAAAGTACCTTGTTCTGATGGTGATAGCCATAATTAAAACGGGCCATGGATCGATTAAACGAAACAATAATTGACTTGTCAATTTTCAGTAACAGGCCATTTGAACAAGCGCACTGATTAACAGATGACAGGGCAGACTGAAGCCTAAAGCAATCCCCCCACTCTTTGATATCAAAGAACATCTTAATATCGTCAGCATAAGGAAGATTTCGAACCTTGTGATCCTTAAGAGCAGAAGCAGATCGTCGACAAAGATTTTAAAAAGCAGAGGAACAAGTAGTCAGCCTTGAGGCATACTGCTTTTGATGGAAAAAGCCATTTCAGAATGCTTAAAATGATGAAGATTAAAACTGCATCCGCTCAGCATAGAATGGAACATTCGAGAGATGTTTCCAATAATCCTGCAGATTTTAATTTCTCAAGCAGCAATGAAACGTTGACCTTGTCAAACGCTGTAAAAATCTAAAAACAATGCGTCCACTTGGACACAATTGTCTAACTTACAGGTCAAAAAATGTGTAAATGTAGCTAAGTTCTTCTACTGGATCTGAATCCATGCTGTTCATCGGGTAAAAACGGTTCGACATAGCCTGAGAGTTGATCAAAACCTAGGGACTCAAGACACTTGGCAGTAAATGAAATGATGGTAATAGGTCTAAATGAAGCCTGACCATATGAGCCACTCTTTTTAGGGACAGGCAGAATGAACTAGAAGGATACGACGGGAGCTCAATGAAATGGAAAACAGATGCATAAAAGGAATGATCAAGCTGAGCAGGCAACCTTTGAAAATATAGTCCGGTATGTTATGGACAGTGCAAATTTTGGACGCAGACAGTCTTTTGGCACTGTCCAGAATCTGTCCTTTGGTTGGTGCCTGGAAAGAAAACTTCAAGCTGACCCAAAGCGAGCACGCTTGCAGATTGTGGACTTCAACCGAAAGAATTTAATCATTGTTAACGGAATCGGCGAAAGAAGTGGCAATTTTAACAGGACTTCTTCATCAATCGAGAAGGCATTGCGCCCATTCAAACCGAGCAGCTTTTTCACATAGCCAGAATTCTATAGGATTAAGACACATATGTGATATAATAAGAATTGTAGAATTATAGTAAAATAATTTTCTATGCAAACTTTAATAAAACTTTTGATCTAGTTTAGTTTATAATGCAATCAATTATGGCCTAAGTTCTAGTAATAATGAAAATATACATCTATTGTTCAAAACAATGTATTAGAAAGAATGTTGCATGCATAATTGAAATAAGTCTTCCTCCATGTAGTACGTTCGATTTTCTCTCGTCCAGTAAAGTTGATGTTTTCTTATATTAAATTGTTGCATTTCATTATGTCTTATCTAATTCATATCTTGGAAAGTCAAGCTAACGAAGTTTCCTGATTAAAATTCTGCCACCGTCTGCATTAGTAAGTCTTTCAAAAGAAAACTTTCGTAATTTTTCCAACAAGGTTATGTGCCCAGCAATCCTAACTGCATGAGTAGGCCTACGAACTTCCACACAGGACTTACATGGAACCAGATGGGCAAAATATTCGGCGATCTTTTAATAGTGAAGTGGGTATTTTATTCCCGAAATTGATACTGCTTGCTTTCGTCGTTTTTGCGAATTGCAAAACTAATAAAAACATGCAACTTTCATTGATGTCGGCTGGATCGAGTAGCGGATTCGCATTCGAAAAACTGTCATCGCGAAACTATGCACATTGAAAATTTTGTATGCTAATGCTAATTAACGACCATGGTTTATATGGATTCATCGATGGAACTGAAAAAGAGCCAAGCGCAGACGCTGAAGAACGTGAAAAGACTGAATATAAAATTTGAAAGGCAAGGGCTTTATCAACGATCGTTCTTGGTGAGGAGGACGAGTTACACGAACTCTTGAAGGATGAAACCGAAGCTAAATCTGCAAGGGAAGCTTTATGAAATGCTAAGGAGCCCACATCTCTGGCTCGCAGTATTTCGCCAGAATTTCATCAACCTCAAGATGAAGGAGGGTGAGTTGTTGGCCATTTACCTTAGCAGAGTGAGCAATGCTGTCAAGGATCTACGTGATGCTGGGAGGAACATTGAAGACGATGAATACGCCTTTCAAATGATCAGCTGACTTCCGGCAACGTTTGACAACTGTATCAGCAGTTAGGTCTGATCAAATCATGGCATTGAATATAAAATTTGTGAAACATAATATTGATAGAGGAGCAGTCAACCTTAGTGAAGCACAAAATAGATGATATTTTTTGTATAGTAACAGAGGCACCTGATGTTGCTCGGGATGATTACAGTTGTAGGTAAATAGAACAACCTCTTGAAGTTAAAACCCTAAAATTATTTTTCAGTAATTCTATAATTTCTTATTGAAGATGAAGATCCCATTACTAAGTTTTTTCCAACAACGTTTTGTCTTTTCAGAATTAATGTTATCGGTTAATTATCGGTTTTCTTGTAAACTGTTGCATGAGACGGACTGCCTTCTTTGACTAACCAACCCACTGGAAGAGGAACATGAAGCTGCCATCACGTCTGGAAGGTTCCACATTACTCAAGAGTTTCAAACACACTCATCCTCTGAATATTTGTCATTGAGCTGAAGGGACATTCCTTTGCAATTTCACTGTTGGTATTTTTTCCCAGCAATACATACCAGTATGCTATTATGAGATGATGCTTGCGAGAATGCTGTAAGAAAAGAGTTTTCACATTTTCAAAGAGCTAAAATTGTTGGGTGCAGTCACGCAGGCAAAACTGTTATAGAGACGTCAACCCTCCTAAACATCCCGAAAGTCATCGTTCATAACGTCAACCAGGCCTGGAAAAGCACCACAAGTGTTCCGCCTAGGACTGGAAAACCCAAGATCATGATGGCCAGAGAACAAAGGGATCTTCTAAAAGTGGTCACTGCAAACCATAGCACGTCACTTGATTGACTGACAAGATCGTTCATAGAGTCGACGGGAACAATTGTGAGCAGAGAACTGCATGCAATGGGTTTTTATGGCAGAGCAGCAGCGAACAAGCCTAACATCAGCACAGCAACACAGCGAGGAGGTTGCATAGAGCGACGACATTGGATCAGATGCGAATGGTTGAATGGAGTAGTGGGTCCTGCTACACCATCTGGCAATCGAATAGACAGGTTTGGATATGGCGAATGCCCGGCGAATGTTATCTGCCAAGCTGTGTTATGCCCACGGTGAAGTGTACTGTCAGTGATGGTGTGGGAGTGCTTTTCATGGACGAACACCTAAAAGCAGAGCGTTACAAAAACATTCTGGACAATGCAGCACTCCCATCTCTCTGCCAGCACTTTGGCATGGCTCTTTTCTGTTTCAGCACCATAACGCACCTCGCCATAAAGCAAGGACTGCAGGCACATTGTTTGATGAAAAGGGGATTTGAGAAATTGACTGGCTTGAACAGAGCTGCGATCTGAACCCTAACGATCTGAACCCCAACGAACATCTGTGGGATGGGATGCAATGTCGATTGCGCGCCTGTGTGGAACGCCCAAAAATCGTCACCAAACTGTCTAAGACACTTATGGCAATATGGCGAAAATTACCTGTTGTATCGTATCAAAAACTTATGGACAAGAGAATAGTAACTGTCAGAGCAGCAAGAGGTTGACCAACAAGATACTAAAATATGTTTATTTTTGAGTGTTTCTAATAAAGTGATGGTGTCCCTTGACTTTTGATAGGGTAATGTATGTGTTTCTCTTGGAGAGAGAATGCACTATTGTTAAAATGCTATTATAATCATTTCCTGCTTATTGTTAAGAGTTCTTGAGAATGAATGTTTTATTGCTAAGTCAACAAAACATTCTCTCTTTGCTTCATCTTGAAAATATTGTTGCATCATCACTACTTCAGTTTCCTTGACAAAAATATTTTCCTCTGTTGATGTGGAAATATGTGGCAACAAAGCTTCAGTGAAACAGCTCTCTTCTTGGCTGTCAGTGGATGTAGATGACTGCTGGGTTTGTGGTTTCTACAATCCCAACAATCTGTGTGGGATTTTTCACAATCAGTTGTTGCAATAGTATTCTGCACTCAATGTCTTGAAGCAACGCTTGGCAGTTCATCACTTTATGTGGTCTATCAGTCATCGTTTCTTCAGTTGACAAGATTACCAAACGCTGAGAATTTGCTCATCACTCGCTCGCCTGCAGAAGCATGCTAGCACAAAGAATACAGCACAGAGCACAGAGATTGCTTCCTCTGTCGCCTTTCCACTCTTTCTTAATAGTCTGTTAACTCTCTAATATATTAAGTTAGTTCTCATTTTTAAAAACTTTAAAACCAATGTTAAACTCTAAGAACTATCAATTCTAAGAAAAACCCAAATATCAGGAATTCTATGCATTGTTAAATCTCGCAGAGGTGGGATGGAATCGTCATTACATTATTTAATGAAAGTTATTTATATAGCCATAACCTACAATAATAAGAGATAGCCTTCCTCTATTGTTCAAACAGAGTCTAAAAAATTAGTCACAAACAGTTGGATTTAAAGCAATCTAGCGACAAAATTTAACATTTTTAGAGACCTTTATGTTGTTAATTTATAAAAATTGTTAAATAAAGGTTACTCTATTTTTCATATAGAAAACTGATTTACCTTGTATTTCTGTCAATATGTGAACGGGCAGGCTTTCCTTTTTTTAATTAAAATGGATCCTATACGCCCATCCAGTGACTAGCTTAACTTCATAGAAGTTCTGTTCAGTGTAAGCCCACCAGGCCACGGCCTTTATGATTATAACTTATGAAACGATTGACAAAATGTTAAATTTTGTTGGTAGATTGTGCTAAATCTCTCCATTTGCGACTAAACCGAAAAAATAGATTTGAAATGCAGTGAAATTAAAAAAACTATTATTAACTAGAATTTTAGGATGTTGAACAAAGACAGAGAGTTGACTATATTGACCACCCTCCATTTAATGACCAGGACCACTTTGGTCAAACAGAAAACTCAAAATTGAAAGGTAGTAAAAAAAAATACTTAAATTTAAATAATAATATAAAAATAACATTAATATTATTTTTCTAAAAATACTATTAAAAATTAATACCTAAAATAATATGCAAAATTAATATGGATAACATCATTAATTGTATTCTAAACATGCCATAAGCACGAAGTAATGATTATAGAAGGTTATCTTATTCAATACAATCATTACCTGCCAGTGGCTCCAAAACAAAGGAAGTTTGTTTAAGAGCAAATGAAAAAACTTTTGTTGGCAACTCAGCTTTTATGCCAGCAACCTGCGCGAAACTTGGACGGTTCACTGGCAGTAGGCCGCCCAATAACTCTTATGTCTAAATCGCGAGCCATAACACCACAGATCTGTCACAAGCAATGGGTGTTTATTTCCATCCATCACAGGAAAATAAAAATAGACATAAATGTACCAGCAACTAGACAAATTTGAGTGGAATATGTGTCAAGAACTCTGTAAGTGGGCTGCCACACAAGCATGTTATCCAAGAGGTTTCAGTCTTTTATACAGAATTAAATTCAGGAATCGAATACAATGACATATTGCATGGTATATAAATTCACAGCTTTATCCTGTAAAGATTTCATACACGGGAAAACCATCCTTCCAGGAAAAAAAAAGAACAGAGAGAAAAAAAATGGAGTTTGTTGGTCCTTTGGAAAAGAAATTAAAAAATAAATAGATAATAATACAATGTACAAAATCAAAGGTTAATGACTGGGGCTAAACCAATCTGACAGTTTCTCAGATTAACAGCTAATTAAGCTCAAACCAACCTAGCTTAATCATGGAGTAATAATCATGGATAAAACCAAACAATAATAAGGTAAGACAGTAAGAACAATAATAATGTTGTTCTAGTATGTAACTGTATCAGACAGAAATGAAGAACAGAACAGACACGTTTTTGTGCTTATAATTCTCACAAGTCTTCAAATGTGATGATAGCGAAAAAAAGTTTGCACGAAAATCTCTTCTCAATCACTACATCCAAGTTCATTATAAGATGCCCAAGGAACGCAATATTGCTGCAGAATCACACAGATTTTAATGGAACCGTACCAGCGACATCACAGAACGCCAAAGAAAAGAGCCTGCAAAAAAGAAGGGAAGTATTAAGGGATAAAGAGAAACAAAGAAGGAAAGACTGATGGAAAGAACTGATGGAGTAAACTGGGGGGAGGGGGGGTGAAGGAAATAAGAAAAAGAGACTAAAAGTTGTTATTCTATATAATGTTAAAAATAAATGACAGGTTCACGTTCAAGAATAACTGCGACAACAGTAATGATCTGTGGCGCAGGTGCTCCTAAGAAAATTTTCTCGTGACTGCACACACAAGGCAACAGGAAATCCAATCTTTCAATAATTGCGTATAGGGAAACCAGGGAACATAGATCCCCAAGAAGCTCTCATCGCTAAATCATCGATAGTTTTTTTGATATATCTCTAATTAAATAATCGCCATGAGCCAAATGACTAAACACATTATGTTTATACAATGATAGCATAACATAAAATTTAATACTTATCTTTAGAAAAGTCTGGTGAATAGTACTGAAGAATGCACATAAGATTTGGATACCGATATTGGGTTGAGTAATTTTGTAAATTCCATCATGATAGTGACTCTGTTTAACTCATAAACACAATCGTCTAAAGGTGAAACGTAGCAGCCTATTCATTTGCTATCATACCGTTCATTCTGTGCAATAAAGCAAGCCCTTGGTTTGAAATTGATTACATTACCTGGTGTCACCAAATGTGGTGACAGGCGCATTGAGCAAGGCTCCCAAATGCTCCTCTCGCTCGGGGAGCTAGCTTGGTAAACATCATCCAGGTGTTGCCATCTATTGAGGACATAGCTAAAATTTCCATCTCCACAGATGGCGACCGCAGAAAAGGTGTCATAGGCAAACAAAACAGAAGAGGCGCAGAAAGCGGCGTGAGCGCGTAAGTTTTAAGCAGGAACATTCAAATCGCGGGGGGGGGGGGAGAGGGGAGGCACGAAACTTGGAACCAAGATTAACGGTCGAGGAAAATTCTGCTCTCGAAGAAGACCTCAATCTAGACCACTGAATTGCTGCTGGAAAAAGCCGTTGAGTTTGGCGAGTGCCTCAAATGATGAGCGTGAAATATCGCACGTGTTAAGCAACAAGCACCACGAGTGGCTAGAGTTAATGCATGTTGGACTGTGTTTCTTTCTTTTACTCCGCCTATGAATTCAGTATTCTCCATGAGTGTGCCCAGCTTTGTTGAGCTGCCTAGCAATGAGGACAACGGTTTTGTCTTGGTCTAAGAAGTAAGACTATTTATCATTTGCTTTTACTAATTTATTTCAGAGCATATACTTTTGGCAGGCATATGTTTATTTTAAAGCCATTATTAAGTTTGTTAAATTCTCATGTCTCATTCAGCCCAAGCCCTATAGCAACATTTACCGTAACTTTTGGTGTTATAAGTCAGTCAAAGAAATTCGAATTAAATTATGCATGTGAAACAGGCTTCTACGAGAAACTTAAGAACAGGTTAAACTGGAACAGAACATAAATCATTCAGCGAGATTAACTTCCATAAGCAAGAGTTACTCCGGCTTAATCAATGCTACCAGCTATTATCTAATCAGTTGGAAAATATTACAGAAAACGAAAACAACCAAATATACATAAAAGCGTTTCTCAAAGAGTTAAGGTGTGAACTAGAAAAATGAAAGCCAGGGTCATTAAGCTTTTCCCAGCCAGCTATTTTCTTGAGAAAATGATTCTTCTTACAGGGGGATAGAAAATATTTTTTAAAAAGTTCAATAACTGATATACTGCTTTAAAATTTTAAATTTGTGATTTTTGTGCTTTTGATTAGTAATTTTTGTTGATCGATTAAAAGTAACGGGGTTTTTTTTAAACAATACATTAAAATATATAATAAAATTTTCTATTTGAAAAACTTGGTTTTAATCTTTTTTTAAAAAATTACAAATATAATAATTTCGTATTTGATAAAAGCCAAAATTTAGGGAGAAATCTTTTCTAAATAAAGAAAAAAAATTTTTTTTAATATCTCTATTTGTTTTTTTAACGATTTTTTATATAAATGAATGCGGAATATTTTTTCTTTTTTTTTGGAATATCTACGTAATTTGTTGTTAAATGGGTCACACCTGCCTGACAATAGCCAGAAAATCACATAATAGGATTTTAATCTCTTTCTATGATAAAGCATAGATGTGGCCTTATCTAACTTCCTCATATTCTGAGAAGGGAACAATCTCATATCACGTCATCAAGAAATGATCCTAAATATAATGGTCTTAATTTTTGTGAAATAACTTATGAATAAAATGTAATTTAAAAAAAAATTTAAAACATAAATAAAAGGTATCATTTTGAAATAATTCAATCATTAAATGGTTCATTTGTGCCCTGGAATTTTTTAATAAATTCGTAATTTTAGATGTTGCTAAGTTTCTCCATACACAAGCTTTCTAAAATTTTGAACACAGCCCCCCCCCC
>JAHWFO010101364.1:599058-613608 GCA_023313115.1 Rhysida immarginata | reverse complement strand
TTTGACAACACCTGTGGAAAATCATTTTTTTATGTTTTTGCAGCTACGTCTATGTGGAGCCTTACTGAGGATTTGTTAAGAGAAATTCGCGAAGGCCATTAGCATTGTGGCTTCGCAAAAGCACGATTGGTAAATCCTACAGCGCCATATTTTATTGAAGAGGGGATTATATATAAAAGTGATCACCTAGGGAATAGGATGCTGCTACCCTCCACAAAAACATATTGAATAAAATACTAGCAGCTATTCACAAGAACCTTACGACTGGTCAATTAGGCATGTACAATGTGCTACAAAAGGCCTGGCACCAATTTATTTGGCCAAATATGAAAAAAGACATACTTCACTTCACTAGATCATGTTCCGAGTGCCATACCAACAAAATAGAAAGGAAAAAAGCCTATGGAGACTTACAGCCTTTAGAAATTCGCATTTAGATGGCACACCATTTCGATCGATTTTGTCCTTCCTTTACCTCGATCACCGAAGGACCATGACGCACTCCTAAAGGTGATGGAAAAATAAACTAAAAGAGTCCGTTTGTTATACTACTACATCAATATTTCAGTGGAGAAAACCACCCAATTATTGGTAGATGAGATAATTAGGGTACATGGTTCTCCTTAAGCAAGTCATAATTTCAGGCCGCAATGTGCAATTCAATGCTGACCTATGGCAGTTTATTTTTAAAGCCTTAGGGACTTCCTTAAAATTCGCCAGTGCCTACTACCCTAATGCCGACTGTCAAACGATAAGGACCAACGTAATGGTGGTCCAAATTCTCTGCAACAATATAACCTTGGAAAAATCGGACTGTGATGAGTTCCTCAAAATAGCAAAAATCGCTATAAAGGCTTCCATGTCTGAAACAACCAAAATGACACCAAAATATACCGACCTGGGGTGAGAGATATATCTATTCCTCACATGATCAACAAATGCGTTAATGCCAGGAATCAAAAATTGTTATACGTGGCCCATTTATTAAAGATCTTGCGCCAAGCGTGTCGTAACATTCGACGAGCCAACCAAAAATTAAAGAAGTGCTAGACAAGCGGCACACCCAGTGACAGTTAAATCAAGGGGAAAAGGTTTGGGTGTGGACCGCCCGACTTAATCCTCTCAAACACAAAGTGGGGAAAAAGCTTTATAGCAAGTACATAGGACTTCTCCTCATAATTAAAGTCATTATCATGGTCTTACCACAGGTCAAAATCCCTCACAAATGGGGTGGCACAAAAACCCTACATTGCTCTTTTCTAAAAAAAGCACAGAGACAGTAAGTGGTTGCCCACAAAATCTCACAGGACATCAATGACGTCAGAGGTAAATTACCCAAGAGGAAGTTCCTTATACTATGGTTAGGCTACCCACAACTATTAAGGGAGCAGGATGTGAACCTGTATAGGTGAAAAGGCCTCATCGCTACATTTTTTGTTAAGCAGAGATAAAAATAGCCTAAAGAGGGGAAGACAAATATCAATTCAAGGGACAAAGACCATACCGCAAATTGATGCAAATGGCTAATGCGCGTTATTTTGCTATGCGCGCAGGTCCTGAGTTAATTATTAACAATCCGGAGGAGGAGGAGGTGAACATGTGTTGACAAAGGCTCCCGAACACTCCTCTCACTCAGGGATCAAGCTTGGTAATTTTGTGTCGCTATCTCTTAAAGACATAGCTGAAATTTCCATCTCCACTGATGGCAACTGCAAGATAAAGTGTTGTAAGCGATCAAAACGGAAGATGTGCAGAAAGTGGGTGAGCACGTTAGTTGGGAGAAGGAAGATTCAAATCGGGGGGACGAGACTTGGAACCAAGGTAAAAGAGGCAAACCCCCAAACTCAACCTAGGCCACGAACGAGTCAACTGAAATTGTGGCTGGAACAAGCTATTGAGTTCAGCGAGTGCCTCAAAGAACGAGCGTGAAAATACGAGGTCTTGTCAAAAAATACGTAGACTGTTTGAATTGCGCGGGCCCTGTTGGTCCCAATCAAAATCACTTGGTGTCGCCATCTTCTGACAGATCCGCTGATTACAAGGCAGTTTTTTGATTGCAAATATCAGTATTGGATGATTAGCTACGCGGTTGTTTGTGAAGTGTGTTATTTTCGTTTGGCGGATTTTTAGAATGAGTGACTTGAACGAGCAAAGAGTTGCTGTGATAAACTCGGAAAAACTGCCACTGAAACTTTTGATATGCTCAAGACTGCTTACGGTGATGTTACTATGAAGCGTGCGACATGTTTTAAGTGGCATGCACGTTATAAAGATGGTCATCAGTCAACTGCAGACGATGACCGTCTTGGACGTCCTTCCACATCAACTTGCGACGCACACGTGGACAAAATCAACACCCTGGTTCGGGCAAATCGACGTCTGACCATCAGAGAGCTTGCTGAAGAGTGTGGGATAGCAGTTGGATCATGTCACGAGATTTTGACCGAAAAATTGAAGATTGCGAAGTTTGTTCCACGCCTGATGACGGACGACCAAAAAGCCCATCGCGTCCAGGTTTGTCAGGAATGGCTTGAACGCTCAGAAGATGATGAAAACTTCTTGTCGAAGATTTTAACAGGTGATGAATCTTGGGTGAAGGGTTATGATATCGAAACAAAGGTTCAATCATCCCAGTGGGTGGGTGAGACATCTCCCAGACTAAAAAAAGCTCGCCATGTTCGTTCCAATGTGAAAGTGATGTTGATAGTTTTTTTGATGCTCAGGGCGTAGTCCACTATGAGTACCTCCCCCAAGGCTCCAAAGTGTACCAGATTTACTACATCAAAGTTCTCAAACGTCTGCAGGATGCTATCCGGCGGAAAAGGCCAGAAATGTGGACGAGTGGTGACTGGTTGTTTCATCACGACAACGCTCCAGCCCATTCAGACCTCAGAACTCGAGAGTTTTTGGCCATACACTCGATCACTGTTCTTCCTCACCCTCCCTTCTCACCTGACCTCGCTCCTTGTGACTTCTTCTTGTTTCCCAAACTCAAAAGGCTTTGAAAGGAAGGAGATTTGAGACGATTCCGACATAAAGGCAAATGCGACGAAGGTGCTGAAGGACATCACAAAAGAAGCGTTCCAGGACTGTTTCCAAAAGTGGAAACACCGTTGGGATAAGTGTGTGCGTCGGGGAGGAGAGTACTTTGAAAGGAACCCAGATGTGTAACTTCTGAATAAAGTATATTTTGTTTTATGACGTCAGTCTATGTATTTTTTGAACAGACCTCGTAGTGCACATGTTAAGCAACAAGCACCGCCAGGGACTCGAGTTATTGCATGTTGGACTGAGTTTCTTTTACTCCACCTATGATTTCAGCATCCTTGACGAGCGTGCCCTGCACTGTTGAGCTACCTAGCGATGAGGACAAAGGTATGTCTGAAGCCAGCACAATCCAGTTGGATGAACATTCAGTTGCCCCACCACCGGACTCGCCCACATCTCTCTTTAGCATCGTAGCAGCCCCAAGAGAGGTGGACTGATTGCGTATGTTGGTCGTCGCCACCGATATCCATTCCTGTTTACTCCTGGACCTCAAATCTTTTAATCCGTCTTAGATCCCCCCTAAGGTTTGTGCTTCAATCACCCCCTGGACACACGAGGCTTTCTGGCAGCACGGATTGAGCGACCTGGTTCCCTGCATAAGGTGGGTCTCTTAGTCTCGCTCATAAACGTCAATTTTATTCTACCCACTCGAGCGCGTTTTTTAGCATAACTTTAGCCATATAATTAGCTGCTCGGGCGAGTGATAATTAAAGTACAGCTTATGTTTGGTGGGCTCAGTTCCGCTTTTAAATGTTTTAGAGTAAATATAAGGGTTAAGACAAGGAGCTTATTTACTCGTAACTCACTCAATATATTTTGTCTGTTATAGTTATCAACGGCTTCACGTCGGTCTTTAAACGCATTTGCATCACCGTTTTCGTACCGTACAGCTGAGGATACGCAACGAGCGAGATACCTGAAGAGACCATATTACTACTATGTTCCTTCTCTCCTAGGTTAAAACGCAGCTAAAAGCAATATCCTGAATGCATAAGCATGTCATTGACTTAGTTAACACAATTTAAAGAGACACAATTTAATGGAAATTTGTCTTAATTAAATTGTTTCTGAAGAATCTGTATTTCTATTAAGAAGAATCGTGTCTCTGCGACTGCTCCATTAAGACTGCTAATTAACGGCAGCTATTCATTTGTGAGCTTCAATTTGGTAGCTCAATTATTTTGTTAATCTGAGGGTCTTTCTCTCAGATTGGGCAAGGCACTGTCATTATGCATTTCTTACGTCTAAGCAAGATCATCGCCGGTTAATATCCAGTTATATTTTACCCAAATAACTAATCCATTTTATTAAATAAATTATTTAAAAAAAAATATATATAGTCTGTTGCCGTATCCTTGTACCTAACATTTCCACTGAGCACATGCTCTGAAATAAGTGACACACGGTCATCAAAAGCAAATAAATCCAACCAAATCCTAAAATTATCATTTATATCTCTTAACAAAAACTTTCCTGACATCTGCAGATAAGTCTTTCAAGGATGTTCATCCATGCATGGCATAGCAGCATCTCCATACCCTCATGAATACCAATCCTCACATCAGTCGTCGTGATTGTGCATCACCTTTTTCCTTCAAGGCGATTAGAAATCTTTTCTGTTCAAGATCTTTCTCAAAAGCTCAAACTTTCATAACTGCCTTCTTAAACTTGTCTTTTTTCCAAAGAAAGCACATAAACAATATCAAAACGGCATTAGGCTGCACTCATAATTTGGAACATCAACAATAAGAAACAGAAACATCAACTGATACCTCTCTCTGACTCTACATAGTTTTTACTTCTAAAAATAAAACACTTTTTCTATTGTCAAAGTTTTTTCTGGTTTACGACTAAATAGTTTCATGTTATTAGAAAGACAAGACGTGTAACCAACAATATGATTCCAAATTAAAAAAAGCCAAAGCTCAATTTAAACCTATTGGCCTGCATCAGGTAGCTCACCAACCTGGAAGTGCTGTAAAATCGCGTAAATAAGGAACAAAAAATTTTTGAACCAATGATTTTAAAATTAGATTTTGTAACAGGGGTCAAGTTTATAATGATATCAAGCACAGAGTTAAGAGTGGCTCGAATGAAGTAAGACAGAATGAGTGTCGGTCATCGCGAATAATGAGTAGAGCCAGGTGATTAACTCTTAAATTTCCACCTTACCACCAACCTGTGAAACCCTCCTATACTGTCGAACAAGCAGCATGCCTTTTAACCAGCGCAAGTCAAGATTTTTATAATTTTTTTCAGTTTAAACCACGAGAGCGGCTGAACAAAATTTCCTTAGAATAGTACACTACTTATCAGTTTATCACTACTTATCACCATTTAACTTTATCCCTTTTTTCAGGATTATTGTCTTATCTAATATCTTTTATGTTCTCTGGACTGTGATTTTACCAAGAGTGTGCAGTAAATTTACTCAGTAGGATACAAAACTATGCAAGTGTTAAAAAGTGCTGCCCTTTTTATTCATAATTATCCCCCCCCCTTACAAAGTTTTAACAAGTTTTAAGAACTTTCTGTGTTATAAGCTACTAGCAGAGGTACCCGGCATTGCCCAGGATAATTACACTTGTAGGTAAACAGAACAAGCTCAAAAAATTAAATTATAACTCCCAATTGTTTAAGTAATAAAATCTTGTAAACATTCCAACGAGGAGCTTTAGCAGTGAAGGAGAAATACATTTATACATTTATTATAAAAGTAATCCCCGTCCCCCTCCCTCTGATTAGGGTAAGGCAAGCAGCAGATCCTGGTCATTTATTTTTACCCTTTATCCGAACTTTTTACCTCTCCCCAAGTTTTTTTAATGAAAAATTAATTTTCTCGAATGTAATATGTAGAAATTGTAAAAAAGATCATATTTTCTTTCGTTCTCATCATTTTCAAACATATGATATATCACAAGCCATTTGTTGGCATTGTTCTAAAGACCACGTGAATCCAACGCCAGTGGACTACCTGGGCCTAAACTTCATAGTAATGTAGAACGTGCCTAAAGGAAACTGGATACTGAATTTCAAGCCTTTACATACCTGAATAGCACATAGATATTTTGTCCTCTCTGAAACCCCCATAATTCCAACCCCACGGTACCAATCAAAACTAAACTAGACAGTGTGTCAACGCCCTGAAGGAAGAAAAATTTCAAAAAATATTTTTCGGAGGATTTGACAAGAGAAAAAGTACGTAGAAGAAAGAACACCCCTGACCAGAGTCGACCGACCCCATCATGAGCGGAAAAACCGGAGCCGCGGGATTGGAGCTTGAAGAAGGAGTCGGAACCGCGGGATTGGAGGATGAAGTGCGCAAACTCGGCACAGAATCTTCCAAGTCCGAATAAAAAGCGAAGACAAAAGCCAGACAGACAGAAAGTAGATGGTATTCACTCCGATAAAAACCTCTCCAGCCAACTGGACCAAATGCGATGTTATGCTGTACCTTTGAACGAGGCTTATGGATCAAAGAATCGAGGACTGCCCAGGGCAAGTAGCTATTTGATTAATTATCAAAATAACTTTAATTGTTGTCCTATTTGGAACAGTCCTGGTAAGGAGCCTGGGCAGTCCGACTGGAAATGGTTGCTGGAATTCCGTGGGATTGGAAGGTTGTTCTGCCCAAAGAAGGAGACGAAGTCAAAGCGACCGTCTCACGTCTGTGCTCGGACGACGGACTGCACGATCGACGGAAGAGAGGAGTACACCAAGGCAGAAGCCATAAGACACAGACCCCGCCCAAGCCACATAAGCAGATTGATAATGAACTTAATTCTGTGGACTTGTTTGAGTTTATTTCATGTGGAAACCCTGCCTGCCATGACGGCCTAGGAGACCTCTCAGACGCGAGTGTGGAAGGACAGCAGTACGAGCTCACAGAGGAATCAGACGAATTTAACCCGGCATCCCACTTGCCGTTAGCATTAGTTGATGTGAGAGTGGATGTGACTATCGTCCGAACCAAAGCCGACCCAGACGCCCTTTCAACGCCCGAGGACCGCATCGAAAAAGACGCTCCCTTGGCGAGCGCACCCCAGCCCAACGAATACATGGCATCGCGGACAGGAGTCCGTGCTTGCTCATCCCCTTGCAAATTCCCGTGGAGGATCGAATCCATCGAGGTGGTGTTACCTCTAGATAACCTAGCCGGCTTTCTCGCAGCGTGCCCTGCAGAATTTCATTTAATGACCTTATACGAGTCTCACCCTCCTTTGCTGTCAGGGGAAGTTTCGGAGTAGTCCTATGAAGTCATCGAGGTCACGCCCCGCACGTAGGTGGCACACATGAGACCTGGTATCATTTCAAGTATCATATTGTTCATATGATGAACATCATCGTTTTTCGCAACAAGAATGGCCCTGTCACACAACCAGCTCTGATTAATAAGATTTTGAGAAATGTCAGTATATACAAAAGAAATTAGTTCTTTGAGAGGTGATACAATTTTACAAAAATGTGGTGAAAGTTTAATCATACCAGACGGGTCTATAGGTAGCCTGTCCTCTCCAGTTTTCAAAAGCTCATCAGCGAATGCTTGAGCAGATCTATCACCGAAAAGTACTCTCATGTTTTGTGTTAAACGAATTTTCCTCACATTCTTTCAAAGAGCTGAGTAATTTAAGCATGTATAAATTTCATTAGCTGGCGCCGATTTGGGCATAACTGGAAGGTTTTGCCTGAAGTCGCCACAAAGAAGGACCAATACTCCTCCCATGAGATTACTGTTCCCTCTTAGATATTTTAGTGTTTCATGAAGAGCCTCTAGAGATTTTTTGTGTGCCATGGTGTACTCTTCCCAAACAATTATTTTGCACGTTTTAAGTACTTGCACCTCTCCGCTAGTTTTGCTAATATTGCAGGTAGGATTCTGTTGCCTGGCAATATCTAACGGCAATTTTAGTTCTGAATGCGCTGTCCTTCCTCCATCTATGAGCTTTGCTGCTATTCCAGAGGAGGCGATAGCAAGAGCTATTTCACTCTTAGCTCGAATTTCAGACAATGATAAATTTGTTAGAAAAGTTTTTCCTGTGCCTTTAACCCGCCTTATCACTTGCTGATGAGATCCATAATGATGAAATATGCTTTTCTTTGATTTTGATTTAGCAAAGGTTTTTTGGCTTGTATATATTCTTTTAATTGTTGAAATATTATAGTTTTTTTCTCTCATATAGTCTGCATCTAATATGTTTGTTTCATCTCTTTCTGGGGACTTCAGGCTTAGTTGAACCAATGGTTTATTAATCATAGCCACACATTTGTCCTCAAGCATTATCAGCGCCTTATTTCAGACGAGAACATCAACTCTATGGTCAAGTTATTTCTCCGAGCTGTTGCAAGTATGTCTTCACTCTTGGCTTCCTGATACTTCTCCCATAAACTATTGCGTTGTGATGGACTGCATTTTGTGAGTATTATTGCAAAAAGGGTTCTGATTTGGTCAGGGGAAGAAATTAACTCTGCTTCCCTCACTGTAGAATCCCATTGTAGGTCGTCTTCAAGTAAACCAAGCTTTTGACAGGCCACTCGAAACGTGTGGCATTCCTGGCCGTTTACAGTTCTGAAAGCAGCGAAAGAAGTCGGGCCTCGAATTGTGTGAAGTAACATTCGTAGGAAAAAATATTCAGCATTGTTGGGGTGAACTGTGTAAACTCGACCCAAGGCGTCACTGGACACGACATCTTGTTTGGACTCTGTCTTTCCTTTTCTTCTTTTACAGAAGACTTTTCTACATGCATTCCATATATATTATTGTGGAACCTCAGGATAGAGCAACGTTCTTGCTAAAGTTGAAAGAATGCTGTCAAAGTTGTGTTCGGTGGTGGTTCACCTGTCCTCAGAGCGCTATCAGATTAAAAATAAACCCTCTGACCGTTTTCTAGATGAACGCTGAGATGTACAACTGCAGGATGCCATTCGTGTATTGGAAAACGCAAAATTCTACAAAGTGCTTCGTTGATCTACCTAATTGGAACTAGGTATCCTCCAAAATCCTCCAATGTATCTACCTAATTGGAACTGCATCACTTCATTGTTTGTGTTTTCTTTGGTGATCCCGTAAAAAGCCATGTCACTGCCTTTGTTGATATATTTATAAACATATTTTATAGATTTCACGTATTCTAGGTTAATGGGGGCCTGAAAAATTTTGGACAACAGCGGAGAATATGGCACGACCCAACAGTTGTTTACTTCTACTTCGCTGCCGCGTATTTTAAGTTTCGCAGTGAAACCACCGTTTTCTGGTACATGCCGTCTGTATCGAGGATAACCGTCTAAACCAGATATCGAATCAGTAATTAATTTACTTGGATATTTCTTGCTGCACTTCCCGTCCTTCATGCATGGTGAATTAGGATTGATATGTCCACATGGACCATGGATCATATTTTTAGTAACCATTTCATAAAGAGTTGGATCCTCAATTGGGTTCGGGGAACTCCGTACACATGGCCTTTTGTTATTACGTCAATTAGTATCATTTGCTTCTATCTGAATATTCTAACTATTTAGTCATGACGGTCGCTGGGTGCTTGGCCGTTTATGAGCATATCTCGTATCTCTGCCCAAGCCGGATTACATGTGAAGGTTATGAATAAACCCGTTCTTCCATAATTTCTCACATATGTCATCGCATCTTGAGTATATTCGTGCAAGAGTCTGGGGCTGCCTGTGAACGTTGCTGGTAAGATGACCAATGACCGTACGTCTTGCAAGTTACTATAATTCGACACAGCATCCTTTAGGTGGATATATTCTTCCGATCTTAGCTTCTTTTGGTTTGTGCGTATAAAAAGAAGACGCTCACTCTTGGCTTACATGTCAACAATGAACTGATGTAATAATTGTCTACAGTTTAATATATGGTTGGATCAACTTTCTCGGATCATTAACCTGTATGCGCAGAATTCCATTGATGAAAATTTTTTACTGTTTGTTTCGCCTTTTGCCGGCGTGTTTTCCATTATGTTAAAATGGTAACCGTCTTCTCCTCGAGGAAATAGTATTGGGTACTGAGTGCATCATAACATCGATGCGTCTCTGAAATGCGCTGCTATGTATAGCCTCGCCGTTGAATAATGTTGTCACGTTTCTGTATCTGATATAATCACTGCGACTTCATCAACGTTTGGAGCATTGAAACCCCGTTCGTGTTCACCCACTGGTTTTCTGTCTGCTCTAATTACTACTTTGTGATCATCCGTCGGCATACGTTCCAGTGCTGCTTTAAACGCTTGGATAAGATGGTTGTGTTCATGAAACATTCTTTGTAGATTTAACACAATCTGATGCCTCATCCCAGAGATGATTTCACATCGTTGATCGACTTGCAGTTGCTCGTCTCCCATAAAATAGAGTTGCAGGAATTTATGTGTCTGATCGGGTGAAGGTAACAATGAACCCGCTTTGTGATAAATTTGATCTTGCACTGTGAAAGTCGTTGCATAATCGGGCTGATCAACTATTGACGTAGCACCGAAAGACGTCATGTGGAAACATGAGTTGTATCTTCTTATGTTCTTGAGAAAATGCTTTGAATTTAACGTATCACCTGACATGTAACACTGAATTTCGTATGGTGGTGATTTCAAGTTTGTTAGTTTGACCTTCCCATTTCTGCAGCACATTCCAGGAGGCTGGGATTTAAATTTCTTGACTTGGCAGTAATTGCATGTATTTTCCATTTTACCAATTGTTACACTGGATGTCGCACAGAGTCTTTGTGCGGATCATGATGGAATCCTTCCAGCAATAAAGTGATGTGAGTGGTTCTTCTTGACGTCCTGGCTCTCTCTTGAACACCCTGTAGCTGAACCTTACGTTGTTCTGATGTCTCTGCAGCTCTTGATGTGGTAGCTGTGGCCCGCACATCCCTAAGTCGCTTCTCTCGTTGGTTTGGCGTTTCGGCATCTCTTGATGCTGTCACTCTTTCCGCAAAGCACTGAGTCGACCATCACGCTGTTCTGAGGTCTCTGCAGCTCTTGATGTTGTTGCTCTTTTCCGCATGTCACTGAGTTGAGCTACACGCTGGTCTGATGTCTCTGTGTTTCGTGAAGCACGTGCTATTTCACGCTGACTCGCAAGCCTGTGCTCCTGTTCTTCCATAGTTTCCGCATTCCGTTTTAATTTTTTTTCTTTGGTTTTGGATTGACTAGGCCAATAGTCTTACGTTTTTTAAGCAGTATTTTATAAACTACGAACTAATAAACTCTTTAAAAATATATGAATTACAGAAATTTTTACAGTACTTTTAACCAGATGAGTAATACTGATAGCACATTTCAATGCTAAGATTTCTATGATTTTACTAATATTTTATGTTTAAAACGTGTCTTCGATTTGATAATTATACTAATTTAATAATGGTGAGAACGTGCTTAAGGATGCATTGTTCAATCGGGACAAAAAAAATTCTGAAATTTCTTTCCACCGGTTTCGAGCCGAGTCTGATCGCTGTGCAAAATGGATAAATGCCGTGGCTAGAAAAGATTGGAAACCAACTCAATATTCTTATCTATGTGGACAGCGTTTTGTTAGGGTAAATTCATAAATTTCTTGAAGAGATTCTTGTACTATTATATAATATATTTTAACAAATATTTGCAATAATAAGTTCGTTAAATAAAATATAAATACCCGATTGTTTTAAATGGTTTCGATGATCTAAAGCTATTGTTAAAGATAATTAATTCGCTGGGCGATTACGTTTGAAATCTTAAATAGTAACCCCTATTCTTACTATTATATTCAGATTGTTCACAATTTTCGAGAAATGTTTTATTCCTGGTGGTTTTTCAATTGATCCAACCGTTTAGGAGATAGAGGCCCTGAAAGTGTGGAACTTTTAAAGTGTTGAAGCCAATTTTATCGATAAATTCAAAGAAATAGAGAGTGTGTGTCCTATTCTAATTTTTCATGTGTTTAAGAATCCAAAGTCAGAATTTCAAAAATCCAATATCTTTCAATATATACTCACAGACTCTGCCTCTATAAGACTGCTGCCCCCAAGACTTTGCTTGTGCAATATTTTGAATTTCTGAAATTTGACGTCGGATTCTTAAAGACCATCAAAAAATAGAATAGGAATGCCTGCAAGACTCACTCTCTATCTCTTTGTCTTCATCGATAAAATTGGGTTTAAAACTTTAACGAGATAAAAACATTTCTCGAATATGGTGTACAATCTGAATATTGGTGACTTTTCTGACACCGTGTAGTATATGCCATAACTTAGCAATGCATATCTTACCATATCTTATCAAACACTACCTGTAAAATGCTCTCAATAGATGGCGACACAAAATTGAAGCTAAAACTTTACAAAAAAACGAATAATTATTTTAAAATGCTCCTATAGGATGACACTACCTTATGAAAATCGATTTTTTTATCGAATCAAGTAGACAGCGCTATTCTCCTTCTTTTTAAGGTCATGTGTGCACAATTTCATCAAGATTGGAATAAAATTGTAGATTTGTATAAGAGACAAATATATTAACATACAAACAACCATTTATACATATATATATATATATATAATTTAGGTTATGAGCATTTGAGCGATCTTGCGTCGATTAAGCGATTTCACATGCACGTGCCGCTGTCAGTAATGCTTAAAAGAAGAACAGAAAGTAACAATGTATTCCTTCTTGATAAATGGATTGTCATATGAGCTGCCATTATCTTTACACTCACTGTTTTAGCACGTGAATTCGACTTGAAGGGGTCCACGAAAAATTTTGAAAAGTTGACATGGCCGAGCTAAGACGGTGGTGGTCGTTTTTCTGAAAACAGAATTCGAAAATATAATCCGTTTTCAAGTTATGGTGCAACGGCGGCCGGATAAACGTAACACCAAGGGCACATTCTTATAAGTAGCTTTTATGCTAAAGCTCCTAACAACCGAATCAATACAACACACAGCAATTCATTCTTCGAAAAATACGAAAATCAGGATATCTAGGTGATATAACGGGATTTTATCTAAAGTCTTCTTGACTTGACTCACCACTGCGCAGGGTCAGCAGATACTTTAGACTCAAGTTTTTCTTTCCCTAAAGGTAGAAGCTCTTATACCCTCTTGCTCTATTCGAAACTCCCATTGTTCAGATGTTTCAAATGCCCTTATAGCGTTTTCTGTTTAATTTGCAGAGTTTCTCTGACCAATACTCGTTCTTTCTCTTTCCTTTCCAGACACATAAATTTTGCCAGTCATCTGGACATTTGATAGGGATCTCAAATTAGACACGCGTGACTTCTTTGCCTAAATCAGTAAACGTTTCCTTATTGATGTTCTGTCACTGCATCATATTTTTATGCTTATTATTAATAATTCTCTGAAACGAATGTTCAATCATCGCATTATCAGCATCTCGGTTTCCAAAATATACACATTCCCACAGACTATAGTCAAAATGTATTTTTATGAAATGTGTAGATCTGATGTGCCAACAAATACGTTAGGTGTGGCTCAGAATTTTTTTGATTAAATTTTGCACTATCTTAAAAATAACACACATGAAAATCGAAGTTAGCAAAGTTATATCACAACTCAAATCTTCTATGGCTTCCGGTTGCCTCGGTTTACGCTCCGACATCATAATCTCTATTAATCATTGTATTTCGTTTCCACTAACCTATATTTTTAACCATTCATTAATCACCGATTCTTATCCATCAGTCCTTAAATAACCAAAATTACTCCTATTTTTAAAAAAGGTGATCCCAGTGAATATTCCTATTATCGTCCTATTTCAACTCTACCTATATTTGCGAAAATGTTTGAAAAGCTTTTTTACATTCGCTTATCCCAGTTTGTATATTCTTATAACCTTATTAACCCAGTACAGCATGGATTTACTCTTAATCGAAATGTTGAAACAGCATGATATGATCTAACTGAATTTGTCTCATCTTTTATGTCTTCAAATAAACATGGTGCCTTTATCTTTATTGATTTTTCTAAGGCATTTGATTCCATCCCTATTTCCTTGTTTCTTTACAAACTGTCTTCTTTTTTCAACATACGTGGCCCTCATTTGGCCTGGCTTTCGAACCTGTTAACAAACCGGCGATATTTTTTAGCTATTTCCGGAAATTCTTCTTTAACATTAAACAGAAGCCATGGCGTTCCAGAAGGTTCTATTCTCTCCCCCTTGCTATTTAAATTATTCATCAACGACTTACCAATGGCTCTCTCTCTTACTAATACTATTCTTCATGCTGATTACGTTACCCTTTTATTTTTCAGCTCTAATATCTCACAATTATACTCTTCACTGAACTTGGTTTTATGTGAGTTAAAAAGTTGGAACGATGTGAATTCTCTTGTTGTTAATATAGATAAAACTAAACTCATGTTTTTCTTTCAGCGCAACAAATGCAATGTTCCTAATAATCCATTGATAATCAACAAATTTTAACTACTAATTCATTTAAATACCTTGGTTTAACCCTAACCCATGACTTAACCTGGGACCTTCATATCGACAACTT
>JAHWFO010101364.1:539478-569058 GCA_023313115.1 Rhysida immarginata | reverse complement strand
CAATAGTAAATTAGTAATTAGGTAATCAAAATCGAGGTGCGCCAGTAAAGAACCCCCTAGCTGGAATCAATGGTATTTAAGCGAATCAACCGGTGTACACTTGTAAGACAGAACCACCTAAGTGGATTTTGCTTAGCACCAGCACCAGTATTATAAAATTTATAAAATAAAAATTATAAAATTAATTTTATTTCAGGCCCTACCCAAATAAAGGCCAACGCCTAAATAAAAAGCCAACGCCTAATTAAAAGGCCAACGCCCAATTAAAGGCCAACGCCCAATTAAAGACCCACACCCCCAAAAAAAAAACAGGGGAGGAGAGGTGGTGGGTCATGTGAGGCGCAATCTGCACGCAGATTGGTTGAACGCCTGTGCAGGAAGGGGTAGGGGGTGGTGGGGTGTCACGTGATGTGAATGCTGCACGCTGATTGGCTGGATTTGGCCACGCCCAAATCATTAATATGCGACAATTTGGTGTACTCTACTACTACTCTTGGGTCACCAAATATCAAACAGAGCTGCTCACATGACGTCAGTTATTTCTTCATACATCGATTTTTCACTATAAAACTTATCTGTCTTTTGTAACCATGTTATAAAACTAAATGCCATCTTTCTTTTCCAGATGGAGAACTTACTCGAAGTGATGACCCAATCCTAGGCTCGACTTTCGCTCATTTCATGACACATGTACATTACTACATACATTTCATATTCAGCTTTATATTCAGTTTAATGTACAGTCAACCAAAGGATATAATCCACACGAGTTTAATTCTTAATATTACATTTCATGCTCATGTGTTGTTTTACTAGCTTTTTTAATTATAGTTATTTAAATTTAATAATCTTAATAGTGTTAACTCCAAATGGAATATTAAATTATTAAAAATAAATTAATATTGAAACAGTAAAATTCAAGTGTGGATTATTTCCCTTTGACGACTGTACTTAATATATTGTAAATATAGTTTGCTAATGTTTTCATCAAACATGCTTTGCCATCAATTCATTTAAAACCATCTCTTTTAAGCGTAATACATTGGAAGTATAGTGTCGATGAGGGATAGACAGGTGGAAGGGGTCGTTTTGGCTGCAGGGCGCAGAAGGCATTTTTCGTAATTTTCGCTTTGCTCCCTTCCCCTTTATAAGAAAATTGAATGTTAGAGACGTCTCTTGTACTTTCACATAGTATAAGGGTTTTTGTTGACAATATGTATATTTTTCGAGTTGTACACGGGGTGGGAGTAGCCGTTTTTGACATTTTCGCAGAAGGGCCAAAAAATCGCTGTTGTTCATCACGCTCTAGTGCCGATACCGCTCGTCAGAAAATCAAACATGACTAGTGAATTTTATAGCACATATCGTCTACTTTAAATTTGTATAGAGTGATTTTTCAATTGAAAAATGGAATATAAATAATGGAACAAAAGAAAACACTAGTCCACATTAATTCTTTTTATTTCCTCAGATGAAGTAAAAAGAATTGATGAGGACTAGTGTTATTTCCTCAATTCTTTTGATCTGAGGAGATATAAAGAATTGAAGTGGACTAGTGTTTTCTGTTGTTCCATTTTTTATACGTCGGTATCCACAGTTTTGGCAATTATTCCTGTAATATGAAAAATGGAAGGAAAAATTCTGCGACCCGGATTCGAACCAGGAACCTCGACTTTCATGGCCGATGCCTCTACCAATTGGGCTAATCATTTGAAAAATCATTACCTATGCTAAGAGACGCTTCTCCAGTTAATAATTATTGTTATTTATTTGCGAGTTCATCAACTTTCTGATGGTTTGGAGTGGAGAAATTCTCGATCTGCGAACCAGGTTCCCGTCTCCCATTGAGCTTTCAACCGTGACAACTTGGTTGTCTTTAAGACACCTTGAGACAGCTTGGCTGTCCGTGGTGTCTGCGATAGCAGAATAATAATTATTAACTGGAGACGCTTAGGAAAAAACTTCCGCAATTTTGATACGGGAAAAGCACCATTATAGATTGGACTATTGCACTTGTTCGAGCGGCTGGCGGACCAGAGATATCAATAAATCTGCTCATTCACTCCCGGACATTACGCTGTATGTTAGGGTTAGTAGATCTTCTCTGCAAATGTGGTATCACTAGTACCTTTGCTAAATCTTTCAAAAATATTCTGGGCTTATTTAGATGTTTCTTCGTAAGGACTATGTCTGCAGTGATGCAACATCAATGATGTTGAAGAAAAATTTCATGGACCATTGTTTACTTTGTCTCTTGCACGTGTAAAACGAAACCATTTGATCCATTATGTCAACACCGCCCTTTGCTTTATTGTAATGAGAGATGATTTTGGGCTTCCTCTTAGCATTATCATTGATAGATGGGTCGTGGTGCATGCTGCTTAGTGAAATTACGCATTTCTTCTTTTTTAGGTGCGTAACTTATTATGGATATGTTATTTCGAAAGCAAAATAATGAAGAGCAGACTACACGACCCTTTGAAGCTTTCATTTCTGTCAGAATGTCACGCTTATTTTGATGTAGTGTACCCAAAACAGTTAAAAAACTTTGAAGTTCTGTGGAATGTGACATAATAAATAAATTAACAACTCTTTTTCACAAATAATTTGTAATTTTGTGGACAATTATAATTATTAATTTATAATTTTGTGGACAATTATAAAATTAAAAATAAATAATTTTGTGGCAAGAGTTGTTAACTTATTTATTACCCAAAACAGTAGTATTTTTTTCAACATATGAGTTGCTAGCGGAACACTAGTGAAGAAGTTATCTATCATGAGGTTGAGATAAGAATTATGAACGCCACGCATAAGAGTTTGTACAACTTCAAGCCCCAGGTTTTATGCGGCCAACAAAATCTAAATCATTCAGAGCAAAACCAGACTTAGTTTCAAACATCCAAAATATTTTAAGTCCATATTTGCAGGTTTACTTGGCATATATTACACAAATCTGCACCTACCTCTAAACCCAACTAGTTGTTCATCTATAGTTACGTTAGAATCAGGTATGACGCAGGTTTTGCATTGTTGAAGGAATAAATCCCAAACATACGATATCATTGATAATTTACGGTTTCCAAACGGGTATTTCGAGTTCTCTTATCATCAAATCTGATGAATCTTCGTATTTCTTTAAAGCGAAATATGGACCTTCTGGCTCGGTATATAGGATTAGTATCACGTACTTTTTTTGTAAGCAAATATGGGTTAAGTGATAGAACGAAAACGAGGGGAAGACTTGTAATAATTTTAAATATAAATTTAATGTTTTCTGATAATTTACAGAACAGTCAAAGTAATTCTTCTGACAAAATTCAGTAAAATAATTGTTCGTATACTCCAATTGTGTTTGACTTCATTAATCTTCCTATCGGAAATAAGCGTGATGTGATGGGACGTTGCCAGGATACACATCTTCGTAGTTCCGGGCCAAACGGGGTTGGGATGCAAATCTGCTGCTCCTCTTCTCTCAAGATATCGGTCACGCTCCTGTCGGGTTCCACTGAAATCAACGACAAAAGAAATGTATTAGCAAAGTATCGGTAAATGCCAATCGACTCTTCAAAGGTTATTTGATTCTTTAATGCAGTCGTTCGTCGTGAATGAGCTAAGTTTGAATTGAGGTCAATTTTATAATAATTTAAAAGTTCACTTTTAGCTATCTGTATAAGCACACAATCATGAACTGTCTTACCCTGCCTTGAGACCGAAAGAGCAAAGCGCGACTCGCTGCGAGAGATCTCTTCGCGGAGCGCGCTTGCGAAACGGTGGTCGTCTTGGCAGGTCGATGTCGTCCCTGATGTAATGGCCGTGACCGTTGCGTCGATGAAGCCAGAGGTCCTATGCGATCCTGATATGGGCGTGGCTAACTTGGGAACGTCGTCTTGGTTCACGGAAGCCTGTGACTGCGCCCCGGTCGTGGGATGAGGCTCGCCGACGATGCAATGAACGTGCGCTGTCATCTATCGCATCACGGGGCGGTATATTCCACTTTGTTAATGTTCCTTCGCCGTGATTCTCTAACCTTACGAGGTCGAATTGGGGTTCGCTAAGGTCGCTGTAATGTCCGATGATTTCTACGCCATCTGAACCAGTGCCTAAATCACTCTGGGAAACAACAGTCACAAATTCATTTTTCCGTATCCCCTTGTCGGGATTGCAACTAGCATTAGTATCGCACAAGTTTAATGTCAATTCATTAATACGGTTAATATGAATTTTTCCACTTGCCTTGTGATGGCGATAGAAACTATTCCTCCTACGCCGGAGCCTCCGTCTTGTCGTGCCATCACTCGAGAAATTATCCTCCGTGTTCTCGACAATCTTGGTTCGGCTTCGATCGTCTGTGGGCCGCCCTACTCAGTTAGGGATCCAATTCGATCTTTTATGCTACGGAACCTTGTACTCAACACTGGACTTTCGCTGAGGTTGATTCCTAATCTCATCCTCGCTCCAGTTTCGATGAAGGCACATTCTCTTATTCCTATCGCTGTTGAAGCTGAGGCAGATGGTGTTGCCTCAGCGGACGCCTAATCGGAAGATCTTAATTGCTGCTAAATCTAGGCGCCCAGGCGCACATGCGGTAAGTGGCGGGCAGCCCATAAAGGGCTGCGCGACTTAATCAAACGCCTCAAAAACGAGGCCCGTTCACATCTGACGAGGTATCAGAGGGCCATCGGGAAGATGAAAAGGAAAGTCTGGTCTCCTCCGATGACCTCGCATAAACTTCGATGATGTATAGCGCTTTTTAAACGTAACCGAACCTATCCGTGACCATTCAAGGAGCAGAAAAGAACGAAGTTGAATGGCCACTTTCCTCCATACGATCGACGTTGATAGAGGATGGCCCTGCGATCGACTCCAACGAGTTAACCAGAGTTCTTTATTTATGAAGGCGATCGCAACGGCTAGGTCCGGTTTTAATACCTCGCCAGTGGAATCGTTTAAAAGGAAGCGCACAGACCTCTATGAGAGATGTACAGGCCCATAATGCTGCCTCAAACGATTCCAGATCGACATAGCGAACGGGCACTCGTAAAAAATGTGACAAATGGTCTCGGCTACGCCGCACACGGAGCATCCAGCAGACCTGACCACCTTCCACTGAAACAGACGTTGAAGGGAATAAAACCCGTGATGCAGCAGCCGCCATTGGTAGTTGAACAAAGATTTTTCAAAGGCAAGAGATTTTAAAAGCTTCATGACTGCTGCCCACGGGCGATCGGGAAGAAGTCGAACGATGTCCGTCGATTTCCCAGGGTCAGACTGCTGAAAGAACCATGCAAGCCGGAGCATTCCCCATTGCTGAGGATCAATACGGCGTAGCATTGGTAATAACAATTCAAAGTCCAAGTTGATGGCTTTGTACATGTCCGGTTGTTGTTGGTACATAATTACTGGCAACAAGGGAGATAACGGAAGCCTATTCACCTTAAAGAAAAACCTTAGATGTAAGAAGAAGTTCACCCACAAAGGGGGAGGGCTAAGGAATACCCGAATCAAGGCAGCCCGCCTGGCCGCAATGAGATATTGTTTAGTAACCCAACCCCCCTCTCTCTAAGGGAATAAAGAGGAACGCTGCTCTCAATGGATGACGATGCTGAGCAGTCGTCCCCCACACACAGTTCACAATTGCCCCACGGAGTCTCTTGAGAAGATTATACGAAGGCAAGGTGAATAGGCATTTAGATGTTAAAACTGGAAGCACATGAGTCTTGATGAATCTCACCTTGACAAACATCGATGTTGGAAAACGAAAACTTTTATCAAGGCGAGAGATGCACTTCTCAACTACTTGTTGCCAGTGCATGGAGTCCATGGTCGGTTGAAAAGAGAAGACATAACCTAACACTGTAATACGATCGCACCATGTTATTGGGAAGGTTTTGAGATAGTCCACAGTCCACTTCCCAATAGCAATACCTTTAGACTTGACGAGGTTGATGGAACTCCCCGTCGAAGTACTAAAGCAGTCAAAGGTTTCTTTAAAGATGCTCAAGGAGTACGAGTCGGACGCAAATAGCACTACGTCATCTGCCTACGCCAAAGTCTTGATGTTTATTGATGCAGCTGGCAGATCGTATCCTCGAACATCTTGGTGGCGATTTAAGTATTGCAGTAATGGTTCCAAATAGAAGATGTATAGCAGGGGGGAAAGAGGGCTAATGGACCGTCGGTAATCATAAGCACCATTATTCCATTGGAGGGCCACTCAAGTCACAAAATTATTCCCGCACGCAATAGAGATGACTAGTTGCGGCGAGAATAAATCCAAGTCCAAGAAATAAAGTCACTTTCACAAATGGAGCACAAAACACTTTTCCGAATTCCTATCGAACTTCTTTCCTACGGACTTCTGTGCGACTGACCTCCTCTGTATCTCTTTCCTTGAGTTTTTATCCTCTTTCTTCTTGATCCCTCTTTGCATATTAAAGTTCCTGTCCAATGGGCTCTCACTATCTTCTTTCTTGCAAATTTGGCTGTGTCGACTGTGAATCTTAGGCGGCGGGCTTCTCTGCTTTTCTTTTCTACTTGGCAAGCGGCGCTCTTCTCCTTCCTTCCCTTCTTGCCCAAGTCGATTCGCCCCGATGCCTCTCTTCTTCCTCACTCCCGTCAGTGGCTCTGACAATTAGCAAATTCTCCACAAAATAGTTCTCTCGCAGGAACATCTCACCTTCTGTCATTTCCCGCATGAATAAACCACAGAATGCAAGAAGTTCATCAGCGGTCACAACTTTCCACAGTTTTCCTTTTGCTCCGTAAACAAGTTTCCCCTCTAAATTAGAACAGTTCACAATTTCTTATATCATAACTGGAGTTACAAATAATTGAAACGCTTCTTCTGATGTTGCAGTCATATTCTTTCTTGCCAGTCCTGGTGCACACCGAATAAAGTTATATACTTGAATTTTATTTTTTGCTGAAGGTTCCAAACTCCAATCCAGACAACTTGGAACCATTTGTCCTCATTGATTGGTAGATTTACTCATTAAATTTCTCAATCAACTCGGACCAAAATTCCAACCGATATCGTCACCACCGCCCACTGTTAGGTCCGCGCCCCCAAGTTCATTTATTTGTGCATCCACCAATTAATGCAGACCTATTTTGGATTCGCATGATAGGTGGACCCTCATTCCTGTTACTATACACTCTCTGCCCTGTTCATTTCACCTTTGTAGCTGTTTTGCCTCTGGTGATTGTGCAATACTGAAACGCGTAAGACTCAATAAATATTTTACCGTATCAGTCTACCTGATCATCGTCTTCCATTATTTAAACTAATCTCGTTAGAAGAAGAAGTCGGGTTCTATGACGAAACAAGAGAAAATTGGGTACCGTGAAGCAAAGGCGTCGGGGGGAGGAGGGAGGAGGGAGGAAGAAGGGCTCTCACATATACTCATATTAATACAGGTAAAGGGCATGTTAATAGTGGAAGCCACTTACGACGGGGCCATTCAAAGATGAACAAAATTGATATCTCGAGCGACGGCCATAGACAAAGATTCATCAGGGAAGACCATTTCGAGCAATGGCAGGGGCTCGCAGGTAAGATACCTTTCTGGGGTTTAATTGTGTTCTAACAGACAAGAAATTTCAATTCCAATTCCATTAATATTTTTTTCTTAATGGCGTCGAGGCAACTGGATTTCTCACAGATAGTCAGTTAAATAAAGTTTTTCAAGCAGATATAATTAAAAACAACAAACACACCACTTATTTAATTTCTTTTGATATTCATTCATGACACGTCATTCCAAACTGGTTCATATATTGCATAAAATAACCTAGCATTGAAAGTTCCAATGGAACGTAATGATAATACTAAACCACGTACCATTGAACCAATTTTACATTATATTCATTCATGATACGTCATTCCCAGTGTTTTGACATGTTTCAAGTCATACCTAGCATTGAAAGTTCCAACAATTTTACGTTTGAACCAATTGGGATTATCAATAATTTTACGTTATAGATATCCCGTACACACCATTCCAAAGTGTTTGATATATTACATGACATAGCCTACCATTGAAAGTTCTAATAGACCATAATGGTTCCACTAAACCAAATACATTTGAGCCAGTTTTGGCTATCATTAATTTTACATTATGTTATTCATGATACATCATCCCGAGTTGTTTGGTAAATTGCATGCTATATCTTAGAACCAGTTTTAACTGATTCTGACTATCAAGGACGACCACTACTTCTGTCACTTAATTCACAAGCCTTTTCTTTGACTTAGCTATGAAAAGTCAAAAAAAGAACGGCATTGATAAGTGCACATGCCATTTATACATAGAATTGTATAGTGAAAAACGTTGTCCTCTATGTTATTTGGTTCCTTTTGAAGCGGACGTAATTCACCGGTTTTTTCCACCAACGTACTCAGTCTTAAGTTTTGCGTAAGTTGTCGAAAATTCGGAAGCACCTGACCGCTAGAGCACCAAGAGATAGACAGACGGACAGACTGACGTACATTGTAAAACATAAGTACCTTTTGGTCTTAAAGATATCACTCACCAAAAGTTATTATCTGTATCTTAATCACATTAAGAACAGTATCTGGCAGGCTGAATTGTTAACAGTTTTATGCGTTCATCTGGATAATCAATCCACGGTAACAGAACCGCCTGGAGAATCACAGTACAACCGTCCATATTTCCAAGAGTCCGTTCAGGATAAATCAATGGGCGGAGTCAAGGACAGCTGACATATTTGAAGTTGGCATCCTCGGAACTAAGAGAAGCATTACAATATTTTACTGCTGGGCTTTCCTCATTGCGCTTATGTCTACACAGAAGCATAATTTCTAGATAAAGCTTAGAGTACTTTGCTCCCAGCGTACTGTAATAATGACTCTGCTGCCTCTGCCACATCCAGAAATTCGGAAGGCTTGCACTTATACCAAAGCTATATAGGAATCTACGTTAATATTCAAAATTAACAAACGGTTGTTTAAAACGTTTGCAGCAGCAATACAAAAAAAACTTTTAACACGAACTCTGAGAAATAACTAGTACCAGGTAGGAAAGAATATAGGAAGGCAAAAAACCCACGTTTTTGGAGAATATCGAAGAAGGTGTAAATGAAAAGCGCCAACTGACGGCAGGAGTAAAACTAATAGAATATTACGGTTTCAATTTCAGCAAGGATGGAAAAGTCGGGAAGGAATCTAGCCATTGTAGGCTACGCTTTCTCTATAAGAAAGGAGTAGAGGAAACTTTGCCAGAAAACGAAATTCGAACACAAAGCAGAGATGGAATAATCATTAAATTTCTTAAGACAAATTGAAAAGGGAAGGAAAAATTCGGCGACCTGTTTTCGAACCAGGGACCATGGCCATCGCTGGCACTGCTCTTACCGAGCTTTTAACTGAGCTACCGCGGATATGAATCGCTTTGCTGTTACAATATATCCTAATGGACTTCATTGAAGCCACATTGCAACTTCATTGAAGGTAAGGAATATTCCCGACCTTCGAGTCGGGGCCTGCTCAGCCGATTGAGTTGCTATGTCGTTTCAATGAAGTCTATTTAGATATATTGTAACATCAAAGCGGTTCATATCCGCGGTAGCTCAGTTGTTAAGAGCAGTGCCCGCGATAGACATGGTCCCTGGTTCGAATCCAGGTCGCGGAATTTTTCCTTCCCTTTTCAATTTGTCTTTCGAAATCTTGGAGATGTTTCTTCAGTTATTATCTTATATTTGAATTAAATTTCTTGATTTACGAAGTCAATTAACAACGAGCAGATGAGCAAAGTGAGCACAAATTGTACCATCGTTCAGAAAAAAGGTAATTATTTCTTGTATTTCCTATGTTTATTAAATAAAATTATGACATTTGGTGATAACTACATGTATTCTTAAAACATATGATAAAACAATTATAAACATTTAATGGGCATGAGAATTTAACTTTTTGCGATATTATTAATACTTTTACAGTTGTAAATAAATCGCAGCAGGAATGCATAAAGCGGGTTATTCAGGTTAAACCTCATTTGCAGTACTTGGGATGTGATGTCAATGCTTTGGGAACGAAATTTAATCTTTAAAATTCACTCCGTCCGGCAGAGGGCAGCGTATAAGCGGAATCACGGCTTTTTCTATAGAAAATTGCAGTGTCGCTTCTCAGTACTCTTTCCTCCCTGCTAGTACAGTAATATATAATAGAATAAAATTAAAATTTCCTTGACATCTTTGTCACAATATTTTAATCCGTGATTCTATTTTTACCGAAGCCAACGAGAAAGACAGGCATCGAAGCGGAAAAGACACCTGACCAAATGGGCCCGAACAACAATCCAATCCTCATTGTCTCCATGTTGGATTTTAACAATTAGTATTTTTTCGTTTGTTGGAAACAATGAAGGTTGGACTGTTGTTCGGACCTAGATGGTCAGGTGATTTTTACGCTTCGAGGCCTGTCTTTCTCGTTGGCCTCGATTTTGACACCGTGACATAGCAAAGCGTCAGCGCAGTGGAAATTGCAATAAAATCTTACGATACACAGAGAACATACACTTTCAGGTTAAAATAACAATAAATTAATTAAATTGCATGCAAAGAAACTTACAATATACCTAACGGAGTTAAAGCTCTAATGATTTCAGCTAACACGTAGAAAACCACAAGTGAAATTAAATACTAAGTTTTCTGCTATGGAAAAATTTAGTTAATAGTCATTCAAGTGATGAATCCTTGTATTAGGGTTTTAAGAACATTAACAAGTAAAATAATTGGATACAAAATTGTAAATGTCTGCACGACCTACGCGTTCGAATAACCTTTGATATTATGCACTAATGTTTGGTAATTAAGAATAGACTTTTTACTTAACATGCTGATTCTGTTCTGTCTTCAACATTTGGCTTGTAAAAAAAAACCCAAACCGCACTGCTGAAAATTAGGAAGGTGGCGTCGCTAGCCGTTCATGCCCAGAGCGATTCAATGGGAAAATTACGACAGGAAAAAGAGTAATTAGTGTCTAAACGGACACGCAATATTTCGACAAAGCTTGCTTGTAATTAATCTACTTTATGCAATAGGTAATTATGCAGGCCACGAAAATTTTCGCTCCTCAAACTCGGGCGTCGCAATAATAGAACATTTTACTTGACAGTAAAATAACTAGCGATAAAGTACGGAGAATAAGCGAGAGGTACCTGAAGACAAGTGAGAAATTGACAGAGCCAAAAAAATCTGAGAATTGGCTTACCTGTTATATGGTGTGAAGGCGCCGAGGCTTTCTTGGGAGATATGCTCCTCTAATAAACTGGATATGTTGGGCTTAAAAAAACTGGCGGGGCTGCTCCACCCTCAGACTTCCGAAACGATGACCAACGACTAGGTTACATACAGCGAGAAAATATGACTTCTCAAGGCGACTCCGGCGAAAAAAATTAGGGAAGGCGTAGAGGGCTGCTTCTCTCCAGACATATATTCGTAGCAGTCAATCTGTGGCTCGCAGGAAGTTATTACATCGACCTGAATAACGGAGCATTTGTGAATGACGACCAACGTGGAAGACTCTGTGAAAATCACTACAGGAAGAGAAGATTTAGCAAATCGATCTTGGGACGCAGGATCTCGAATACACGCTATACAGCCGCTGAACGTTGAAACAAGCTTCACAATTGCATTGCAATTTTTATCACCTCTTTCTTGGTTTGTACAGGCATTCATCAGACACAGTCTTTCGCAGCTTGAAAATTGTAGTCACTTCCCACTCGGCAACATACTGTCACGGCAAACTGCCGTTCAATCATCTCCCATTTCCGCCTCTTTCTGTGCCACCAACATCTTTTTCCGCTACGCATCTCCTTACCAGAGGTCACCTCACTTGCTTATAACTATTACTGATAACAGACGGTGCCAAATGAACTCCAAATTTATTTATTAGCAGATGTCGTCTGCTAGAAATATTGGAACCCCTTGATGTCGCAATACTTTGTTCGAAGGACCATAATCTTGCATACGATTGCGCGACATAATTTTGCATGTGAAACAACATAATCTTGCATTATTAAATGGCTAATAATGCAGTACTGGTTTATGCAAATTGTAAGTCGAAATGCCTTTAAGCTATTCGTGTCTCTGTTTTTCCGAATGAGTTGTTTATGTTACTAAACCACAAAAATAGCCAGAGCCTGCTGGGTTTCATTATAAATTTACACATGTTCCTTGCCTTTCAATAATTTAAAAATGCGTTGTATGTTTTTTATAAAAGACGTGATGGTACCAAATAAAAATATAATAAAACCAATTAGTTGTTGGAAAAAAATAAGCAGCCCTAACCTGAGCTTCACTGCAGTGCAGAAGTGATCTCACCTTTTTACTCCAAACAGAAGATCTCAGAAAGAGAAGAGAAATCAAGTCAGAATAAACTTTTTCGTAGTTTTTCAAGCAAAAAGTACTCCAAAGTGCTCTTTTCTTTGATTGTTCACTACTCTCCTTCAGTAAGTATTTGTGAGTTAGATGCATTGGGAAAAGTGGTGTCAGAATAAAGAACTTAGTAAAAGGTTTTTAACCCTTTTTGTAACTAATTGAAAAAATAAATGCATGAAAATTAATTAAACATAATACCAAATATATTATTTAAAATATCTACTTACTGAACACTTCAAAATGTGTTGTGAGAAAAATAGTGTTCAACCGTTTTATAAATGCACTTTCATATCAAAGAATTATGACCAGCACCCCTTCAAGGCCTACGCATGATTCGCCCCAACAAGGATTACACACTGCAAAATTTGCATAACATGCCGAGGAAGCTTTAAAGATGGTGCATCTAACGGCAGGTGCGCGAGCCTCAAGATGGGTAAACTTCCGGATTTAAAGGACATCCAAAACGGGATGGTAATAGGGTATCGCAGCAAGGTTGGCACCATCTCGTAAATTGCGCGATTTGTGAACTGTTCACGTTCCGCTGTAGTGAAGGTGTACAAAGAGTGGACAGGCAGGGACTGAAATCGCGTCCCAACGCCATCACTGTAAAGGGTCACGAGCCATCTACCAACGGGGTGAGCGATACCTACGACGACTCGTAAAAGGTGACAGGAGAGCCGCAGTAACTAACCGCCAGGATTTAATAGTGGTGCCAAAAGATGTCTATTCGACATGACCGTTAAACGCAATCTGCTACGGATGGGCCTGAACAGTCGACGCATGGCTGTTGTACCCATGTTGACCAGGGGTCATCGTCAACGACGCCTATACTTTGCAAGTGAGCACCGCCATTGGACCACAGACGAGTGGGCTAAGTTCGCCTTCTCCGACGAGTCAAGTCTTTTGCTCCATAAGATTGACGGGCGATGGCGAGTGCATCGTGCACGCCATGAAGAGAGACTGTATGAGGTTAATGTGACCAGAAATAGGCTGGTGGGGGTAGGGTGCATGTGTAGGGAATCTTCTGTTCGTAGCAGTTAGGTCCACTGATTCGTCTAGAAGGCAATATGAACGCCTGTGGCCATCTGTCATATACCGTGCCACGTTAACTTCTGGATTGGTTCCAGGAACACCACTGACTTTCGAGTGCTCCCTTGGCCCGCTAATTCGCCGCACATCAATCCAATCGAACACCTATGAGAGCACCTTTACGCCATGTATGGTAGCTGGACCCTCCACCTATGACTCTCGAAGCTCTCTGGACAGCGCTTCAAACGGAATGGACTACCATATTATCGGTAACATACTGCGCACTTCTTGCGTCCATGCCAGGACACCTAGCAGCAGTTATAGCAGAGAAGGGTGGCTACTCCCATAACTAAGTGGGTGGTCATAATTCAGTGATATGACAGTGTATTTAAGTAAACCCATTCAGAAATATCAAATTTATTTTTAAAATATCAAACCTAATAAAGTCTGAGGAAAAATAGCCAAAAATTTCGTCAAAATATATAAAAAATTAATAAAATATATCAAAATTTTTAAGATAAAGCGCTTATCACCATTAAATCATTTATACAGGTGCTCGGAAACATCTGGAAAATTCTTAAAGGTCTAGAGAAGGGACCAAACGAAGCATTTTTCGTCTTAGAATTTGTGTCCAGAAATGAAGCGTTTATACGCAGGAGTTTATGATGGCTGGAAGTAAAGGCGTCATTTCCCCACTCAGATTTACAATAGCATGCATCGATTTATGAATGCAGAACTTGGGAGTATTCTTATGACGTTAGGGGTAGTGAACAGAGTCTGTAAAGGGAAGTAACTGCCAAATCGACATATTGAAAATGTTAAGGACATGCCTGGCATCCTTGAAAATATACGAGGGGAGATCAAAAAGTAAGTTGCACTTCCACGGTATGGCCATTTCTTACACCACCTATACAAAAGCAACCCGGCTATAGCAGCATACAATGTAGGTTCACTTTTCCAAATAGTCCCCAAGAGGCCCTAAACATTTATCCGAAAGATCAACCAACTTTTTGATTCCGGATGCATAGAAATCTACTCCAGAGTTTTGTAACCACACGGTGACAGCCGCTTTCACCTCCTCATCGTTTCGAAATCGTTGTCCACCGAGTTCCGTTTTGAGCTAACCGAGTCCACACGGTCAACATTTGCAATGGTATGGGACGTTGCGGGCCTGCCTACGCTATCTTCGTCTGTGATATCCGTGCGGCCCATCTTTTCAGGAAATTGCACGCTATCTTTTCAGGAAATTGCACGCTCTCCATATACAGCAGTGATTTCACGATGGATGTCCGTGCAATTCACCCGTTTGGCCCATAGAAATCGGATTGCTGCTCGCACCTCAAATTTGGAGTGGACATCCAGTTGACGCGCCATTGCTTTTAGCCCGCTAGTCACACAAAACACGACGGGAAACCACAGCAACCGTCCTATCCGACATCTACGCAGTTAATGTCTCTTTCTCCGCTTTGCCCAAGATTGCAAAACACAACGCGCTCCTGCGGCGAGTTAGTGCAACTTAGTTTTTGATCTCCCCTCGTATAAAGCGTGTGAAGCGTGTATTCGTGTTTGTAGTCTCCTTTGATCATCTGCTGTAAAACGGCGCTCGATAAAAAATTTGTTACCAGTCTGTTAGCCTAGTATTCTAATCATTTCCAGAGACACATTCTATGACGGAAAATGGTTATTTTTTTCCCCTCTACCACCCTTTAAAAATTTGCCAGATTTTTTCTAAAAACCCTGTATTGAGCTTTAAATGAGGTTGTCCCTATTATTGGTCAAGAAGTATTGTGGTTTTATTTCTGTTAACCCATGCTAGGTAAAATGAATGGAATTTTTAAATCTTTGAGGGCGATATATTAATAAGTGACTCGTCCGTAAGAAGGGAAGTCAGAGGCTAATAAAATAATTAAACAATAAAAACTCGTAACTAGCAGTTATTTGTTCAAACTAAAAGAACTAGGTTGTAAACTATTTGAATTCCTAAAATCGCTATTTGCAAATAAAGTCATTCAAGAAGTGAAAGTAACATTTTAGCCTCACGATCTTCATGCAAATCGTACCTTACAAACAGTTCCCTCAGTCCTTGTTTCTCGCATGAAGGCGTCTATTTGAAATGGCTGTATGCTCCTCTGAAAGGATTTAGATGTCTAGTTCTCGACCATCTCGAGAATAACCTTGTATTCCAGTAGGGCCGAATTGACCTTCATTAACCCGATCTAAAGAGAGCAAGGTAATTCCTTCCTTCGCGAGTTTCTATCTTATCCTATTATTATTTCACATCTGCATATACATACTCTCTTTACTTTAAATAACTTGATACATCCGAAGGTGATTGTCACTTTGAAGAATTAAAATAACTATTAAATAATTTACAAATTGGTCTATATAGTCAGCCGACGTAAAATCCAATTTTGATATTAAATGTTCGTGTTGTATCTAGATTTAAATCTGAATGTCTTTTTACCTTCATTGTCCATGGATATTCTAGTTGTTGAAGTTCTAGAGAGACTAAGTGGCTAGTCTCCACATCTGAACAGATGATGCTCTCCATCTCTCCGAATGTCTTCCATGATAGCATTTAATAATATGCCTCCTTCCTTAACCCTATCTTCTCATTTGAATTTTCTGGATTAGTCGACTTGAGAAAGGAGAGGAAGGGCCATATAAGTTATAACGCTCTATCACCGTGTGTTCGACTGCCGCAATGATTTTCTGTCATTAAGTTTTGCATTCTTGAAAATTAGCTTCGTGTACCTGGAAATAAAAGAGAAAAAAAGGAGTCCCTCTTAATCCCTGCCAAATTTGGGAATAATGACCATGTCCTATAAAATTGTTTTTGGTTCCAGAAATTTGGGAAATTACTCGTGATTTTAATACAATGAAATCCTTATTTCAGGTGAGCAGCATCAAGGCTTCTTTGAAAATTTTTATATAAAGATTCGAAGATACAGGTCATGTGATGTTGGGCAATTGTTGGTAAGCAAACACTTATTAATTACGAGCTATGTGCAAGAGGTGTTATGAACGATAAGCATAATTATATTGGTTGAAATTGATAAAATGATTTTGAAATCTATTTAACCACTTGTTATCTTTCAAGATTTTTTTCGAAGATGGTAGACTTCAATTGAAGACTCAGCTGGATCATGATACAATCCCGAATATTGGTATGACGAAATTCAAATTTTATGAAATTTCTAAGGTAACTGTTTTAATTACAAAAAGTTCTTTTAATAAACCATTAAGGAATGACATAACCAAATATCGAAAGACTAAAGTTATTGCCGTCACATAAACTATTTGAAACATATTTCCAAAATTTTTCTATTGCTTGGAAAACCTTAAAACAGGTTCCAGTGAATCAAATGCTATAATCGTAATTTTTTTTATTATTCTTATATATTCATTCATTTTTCGTCATTACCTGTTGTTTGATATATTCCATCCCCTAGCTTGCATTGGAAGATTCTAATCTTACAAGAAATGATTTCATTTTCACAGGTACCACTGACTCAAATTTGATCATTTTCTAACTTATTAGCTGCTCTTATATATTCGTTCATAGCATGTCGTCACAAGTGGTTTGATATATTATATGACTTATTTTGGCAATGGAAATTTCCAATGGTACGATAATTGTATCATTAGCAGAGGTAACACTGGATCAAATTCGACCATTTTTGAACTTATTAGCTACCAATATATATTCGGTCAGGATATGTCATTCCAAGTGCTTTGATATACGAGGTCTGTCCAGAAAGGATCCTGCTTGAGGCTAGAAAAATACGGTTTGAACTCACATAAACGTTAGTCCCTTCAATAAAAGCGCAGTCTGCAACTACGTATTTACCCCAACATTGCTGCCATTGTTTGAAACAAGTACTACGGAATACCTTCTTTGGGATGGCCAAGAGATCCGCAGTCGCATTTTGTTTTGTCACGTCCACATCCTCAAATCTCCTTCCTTTGAGCGCTTTCTTGATCTTTGGAAATGCGAAGAAGTCGCACGGAGGTATAGTTGGGGGCATGAAAGATGACCATTTCGAAGGGGAGCTGTGAGGATGTAACCATTCTAAAATAAGGGAGGGAAGGTTAATCCTGTGGTATTATTTACTTTGATTTACTGTCTGATCTAAATTAGTTTTTTAACTTTCCAACTTGGGAGTGGGGGTAGGGGAAGAGGAGCAATACCTTTTTTTAAAATGATTTTATCCTCAAACCTCCCCTGAAATGAAATTCTTATATATTCATTCATGAAAGATCATTATCAGTGGTTTGATATATCTCAAGCCATATCTTAGCAGTGAAAATTTCCATAGGTACCATAAAGATGTCATTAGCACATGTGCTTCTGAATGAAAATCGGCATATTAATATACTTATTTATATGCGTTCATGGCATGTCATTACAAGTTGATATATGAATTACCGGGTTTTGCAAAAGTTATGTTACACCTGCGGATGCACCATTATCGGGGGGGGGGGGGGTGAAAAAACACCCACTGCGTGGGTGCTGTTGAAGACCTGGGCGATACCATAATGTTAACGTATATAGATGAAAGGAATGCATTCGGATGCAAGGATATTGCGATTGAAAAACAGAATCAAGATCTCATTGCTCCTTCGCGCGGGTCACAACAAGTCTGACATCGCTAAGTAGCTCAACGTCAGCTGGTTTACTGTCCAGAGAGTCCCAGCGAGGCTGAAGAAAGGGTAAGACCTCATATATCGCCCACGTGCAGGCAGATCTCGCGTTATCAAGCGTGTTGTTGTCAGAAAAGGCTTCGAAGGTGACCCAACTTTCAAAATGACACAATTCGGAAAGAAAAAGAAGATTTCTTTGGCAACGGTGTCCAGAGCCATCAAAGAAAAGGGTGGAATGAGTTTGAGGCGCGTGGCAAGACCTTTGGTGATGGATGGCATGCGAAAAAAAAACGTCGGGAGCTCTGTCGTCGCCTACTCAAAGACTTGAAAAGCCATGGCAATCGCGTTGTCATCTTTTCTGATGAAAAAAACCTTCTCAGTCGATACAGTCATCAACAAGCAGAACGACTGCATAGTCAACTTCGGCCAGGGCATCTCTGAGGTCCGCTACTTGACTACAACCTAGTACCCGGCCCCAGTGATGAAGTTCGGCGTCATGACGTCGAATGGCATGAAAATGCCACCAATCTGGTTCTTGACAGGTTACAGGCTTACTGCGGCCGACTACAAGGACATCTTGACCAAGAATGTGCTGCCCAGGGTGAGAAAGGTGACAAGGAATGCGGACTATGTCATTCAACAGGTCCACAGTGCCATGACCGTTCAAGAATTGTTCGGGTCAAACATGAACTTCTGGTCGGAAGGCTTTTGGCCTTCTCAGTCCACCGACCTCAACCCTCTTGACTACAACTTATGGGGGTATATCGAAAGTAAAGACTGCAAGATCCGTCACAGCATCGTAGACCAGCTGAAAGCATCTGTGAACAGCGTGTGGACTGTCAAGAAGAAAGACGACATCTGTAACGTTTGTCGGGTCTTTCGACCGCGCCTAGAGCATGTGGTTGCCGCCAATGTAGATTACATCGATTAATATGCATTGAGTATACACCAATATCAGTTCTGACCATAAAAACCTTATCTAACTGCATCACACTCGTAGATATGTCATTTTTGCGAGGGTACTCACAAGTGTAATTGAACTTCCGCAAAACCCGGTATCTTGGTGTTTTAAATTTTCAATGATACCTTTCATTACAGGTAACACTGAATCAAATTCGAATGTTTTAGAACTAATAAGCTTCTCTTAAAAACTTGTTCAGGAGTATTGTAATGTATTTGTCATTCCAAACTGTTTAGCATATTACATGCCATATCTTAGCATGGGAAACTTCCAATGGTACCATAGTTTTATCATTAGGACAGGTACCCTGAATCAAAATCTACCGTCTTCACACTTCTCATTTGCTGAAAAACACATATTGGGTTCGCTCTGTATGTCTAATTGTCTCTCCATTTGTATGATCGATTATTACAAGAGAATACTTTAACTTTTTCAAATTCTGCTTTCACTATTCGATAGAGAACATTCCTGAAATCACATGTTTAGTTTGTCATTGAAATCGGTCTAACAATTTCGTGACTGATGAGACCTAAACTCCTCCATTAAATTTTTTATTGGCAATATATGGCATGTAATATATCATCCGGACGGGAATGACGAGCACAAAAGCAATAAGACTTTCTTTGCGATTTTCGAAATGCTACTTCCGGGAAAATGACCCCCAAAGAATACTTCAATGACCTCTTATTACGTGCTTTAGTTAAAGCTATACAGGTTGTCTCAGAATTCATGGTACAAACTTCTGGGGGTGATAGGTAGTGCTAACAGAAACAATTTTTTCCTATGCCATTTTTGCCGTTAAGCCCTCCTGTGGGAGATAAACGCCACTAAAGGTGGGGTTGCTACCCCTGGAGGATGGCTGCCTGAAGATCACAAGCTTCTTTATATTAAAAGATAATTGCGTGTTGTACATTAAAATTTAATAGGGAATATAGCATTAGAAGTATGTCTAGAATACTAGACTAAGAAAAGCAGTTTGGCCGGCAGTATTTTGTAATTCATATAATTTTATTGCATACAAATGTCATTATTGAGAAATGGAATTTTTGCATTTACAAAACAGTCTTGAATGTACTGCTGCCACAGCTCGTGTACTGGTGGATAGATTCTCACCAATCTATTCAAGAACCTTGTCTTTCAGTAGGTCTGTCCGAGAGGTTCGTGGGCGAACTGCATCTGGTCTATGGACATTGATAGTTCCAGTCTCCCTCATACGTTGTACAATACGGCAAAGATGGTGTGTTCTGGTACATGTCGCTGTGGAAAACGCTCTCGATACAGCCGTGCAGCAGTACGCCCACTACACTTTGCTTCTCCGTAGATGGGAACCATATCCACCCGCTGTGTGATGCTGTAATGCTCCATGAGATGCTGTAAAAGATGTTTCAATAATACTGCCAAATGATATTCTGTTTCTTTGGAAATGATGGATGAACTTTAATAGTAAATGTAGTATCAGAAGATTCCACTTTTGTTGAGATATCGGACAGTAGCAAGCTTGTAATCTTCCGGCAGCCATCCTCCTGGGGCAGCAACCCCACCTTTAGTAGTTTTTGTCTCCCACAGGAGGGCTTATCGGCAAAAATTGCTGAGGAAATCATCGTTCCTGTTAGCACTTCCTATAAACCCTAGAAGTTTGTACCATGAATTTTGAGACACCCTGTATATAAATGTACAAGCTTAGTCAGTACGTTGGTTTGTCTGGCCAGCCGTCGTTTGCACAATAACATGAAAATGAATAAACTTAACTGCGATTTATCAACTTTTGATGCACTTCCATGAACACCTTTGAGCACGTGCACTAATGTTAAAAATATGGATTTAGGGCATGTCATATGCACTGCTTGACAATTGCTAAGGAACAGCATCATTTTTGTTAATAAATACTCTCCCAAGAAAGAAACGTTACCAAAACTTCCTTAGACATATTACAGTGAATTTAATAACATAAAATAAGCATGGAATTTGAACTAAAGAAAAGAAAATAATAGAAAAAGCCGACGAGATTTTACGAAGCTTCAATGAGTAAATAAAAAAAATATTGTTTGTTTGTCACTGGTTTGAAATGTGAGACCCTTAGTAGTGAGTATTGCCTCCTCGAACCGTAATACCGTTGTTAGTTTCTGCAGCGACCTGAGAGGAAGATTCCTTTGTGCTACACGTTTACTAAGAGCGTCCCAGTCATGTTTTATGGGATTGAGTTCCGGGGAGTATGCGAACCACTGCAAACGCTTGATATCCTAACTCTCAAGAACATCCGATACCATGTTTTCCCTGTAACACAAAGTTTGGAAAAGACGAACGTGATCCAGAAGAATCTCCCTGCAATAGTGTGTTGCTATAACAGACCCTCCTGGATAGATGTGAAGGAGTGTTCTGGCGTCATGCATGATGCTGCCCCCCAGCCACGACTCCTTGACCAAAACGTTGGACTTCCAGAACGTGTTGTTGGTGATAACGAGTTCCCTTTTCACGCCAGATCAGTTGATGCCTAGAAATACTCTGCATAGTGGACCAAGATTTGCGGAGAAAAGAACCATAGACTACTCCTGATTGCCCTAAGCACAATGCCCCTTACACCATTCTAATCTCTTCTATTGATGGAGCAGAGAAAGTGAAATGCATTTGACAGGCTTCCGTGCGTACAGCCAAACATCAACCGACGGGATGTTGTTCTTGCAGAAACATGAGTGCCTGTAGCAGCGGCAAGATCTGTGCCCATCTGTGCTCGTGTCTGATTTCTTCCTCTTTTTGCTGAAAGGGCTATTCTACGGTAATCCCGAGCGGTTGTGCTCTTTCGAAGACCAACCCCATTGTCTACCCCAGGGCTGTCCAAGATTTCTATCTGGGTAATTTTCCTTCATTCCTATCGCATATTACGTTGATCAGTTCCTGCTGTAAACTGCTGTAAAAAAACGAGGCAGTTTACCATTTTCTCGATGTCAAATAGAATTGTATTTTTTTATCGATAAAACACGATTGCATATTTAAGCATTTAGAATCCGATCTGTGAAAAATGAAATAAAAAGAGATTCCCCCACTCCGGTTTAAATACTGCTTCAGTGATTTTATGCTTTTTCGGAATGTGCGCCATGTTATGCGAGACGAAATGTAAGTGTGCTTCAGTAACAAAAGAAATAAAGCCTCATTTAATGGAAATGCACTCTAAAGTGTGGCAAAACTGGATAGGAAAAGCTATACACACTCCCCTCCTGGGTTTTGGACTATCTCATAGGATTTGCCCGTGAGCTTTGCCCACGAGCTTTTTAAGTTGCACGCGGGTGACAGGCACGAATTGGACGGCTCTGGTCTACCCCAACAACACTTCTCGACCAACACACGTAAAGTAGAGCCTCTGGTGGCAACAGCAGTTGTCGAACGAGAAACAACACTTTTCACAACGCCCATTGCTCGCGCAGCTTTAGCAAACTTTGCCCTGCCACAAGCCATCCAACAGCTCGTCCATGATCGTAATCACAGAAAGACATCTCTGCGGCATTCTGCAGAGATATGCATCCTCTGGCCAATGAATTAGAAACCCGTGATAAATTACTGTACTGATATATAAACCGGGGTCACAGGTTAGAAACGATTGTGATATGCAAATGATTAGCAATCATGTGAGGTATATGCTCATTCCAAGCTGCAGGTACAGGGTAGGAACAAGCTGCAGCTGCTCAAGTTGAGCAAAATGGGGAAAACAGCAGACCTATCTGAGTTCCAAAAAGGAGTTATTGTGGGAGCTCGTCTAGCTGGAGCTAAGATTTCCAGGACAGTATAACTGACCGGTATCTCAAAAGGTCAGGTCTCCAAGGTGTTCAATGCATGGAAACGAAATCCACAAGAGTTGTCGAAACGGCAGAATTGTGGATCAAAAACAATCAACACAGACAGGGACCGACGTCGTCTGAGATGGATTGTGCGGCAAAACCGAAGATCTGCTGTGGAGCAACTGATGGCAGACTTCAATGAATAATCATCGCAACCCATCTCTTCCAGAACAATGCGCCGAGAGTTGAAGCGAATAGGGATGGGAAGTCGCATGCCAGTGAGGAAGCCCCTGATGTCAGCAACAAAACGGAAAGTTCGCTTGCAGTGGTGTAAAGAACGGTGTGACTGGACAGTAGACGACTGGAAAAAGATGATGTGGTCGGACACCGAGTCACATTACACATTGTTTTGCACCGATGGCCGGCAGAGAATTTGGCGGTAGCACCATGAAGCGATGGACTCCTCATGTGTTCAACATTTCAAGCTCCAGGAGGAGGTGTCATGGTTTGGGCTAGGTTTTGTTTGTATGGCAAGGGTCCCCTGACATTTCTTGACAGTCGGGTGAATGCCAAAGACTACCTGAACATTGCTGCAGATCAAGTGAACCTGCAATGGTGCATTTGTACCCAAATGGTGACGGGTTCATCATGGACGACAATACTACTGTCCATCGAGCAAGAATTGTTCAGGAGTGGTTTTCTGAACATGACACCGAGTTGCAACTATTGAAGTGGCCAGCGCAAAATCCGAATTTGGATCCAATCAAGAATGTTTGGGACATGTTGGAAAGAGATATTCGTTGAAGGCATCTGCTTCCGTCTATTCTGCAGGACCTGAAGGTCTCTCGGACGAATGCATGGTCTGCGATTACCTTACCTGCATTGCAACACCTTGTAGAGTCCATGCCAAACCTCGTATGTTCTGTAATTAATACCATGTTGAACGAAGGTTTCTAATTCATTGGCCGGTATATGTGTATATGATAGTTGGTTGGTTTGGTTTGTTTGGTGGTAACGTCCTTTTCCTCTGCCATTGTCATTTCAGGACGGCGTTATAGGGTCCGCAAATTCTGCTTCGCAAGGGTTCTTTAACGTGCAGCCAGCAAACGACTACACGGGACCAACAGCTTTACTTCCCTACCGAAGGCAGTGCGTGATCTCAGGATTTTCCCCCTAAAAAAATCCTCGTCGTCCTAAACCGGGGTCGAACCCGCGTCTTCTGGCATCAGAGGCGAACACGCAACCACTGAGCCACCGAGGCCGATATATATGTGATAGAGGGACTGAAATATTCAGTAATGTTTGCAAAACACCTGCACGTGTATTTGCCCTAACCTTCCATGGCTACTGATTTTCACTGAACCGCAGCTCATTGGACACGTGGCTTTTATTCAAATTATGCAAATCGAAAACCAGTGTAGCAAGCAATGTTTTGATGCATCCTGCATTATTTTCCAGCCCCCCTAAACAGCGGAATGCGCATGTTCCTTAGCAATTGTCAAGCAGTGTCTCAATCGATTCTTACTGGCGTGATGTTCCGTCAGTGATTTGTTTTTTTCAATATGTTGCTATACAGTCAGTTAATCAAATTTTTTTATGCATTGCTATTTGAATTAAAGCTATATTGTTTTCTGACCATGTCATTGTTGTGTGCAAATCTTTATTGCTATTTCTGTTTTTCCTTTAACAGCGGCAAGAGGTCTTTATGGATATTGAGTTAGTTGCTGTTATGGTTTTTTAAGCAAGGGAAGGGGATGTTTTGTTGTTAAGAAAACACAGAAAAGTGTTATGATATTTAAAAACCATAGAATGGTATTGATTGATGTAATGCGCAGCATTTTCTGTATCTATTATGTAACTCAGAGTTGTCTGGGATGGACAGTTTTTTGATTTCTGTGAACACAACAGAAGGATTGTGCATACAAAGATTGCCAGTAATTTTTGTTTCTGTGTAATTTTCTTTTTACTATGAGTAATATTGGTAATGGTTAGTAATTCAGTATTGAGCCAACATTTTAGCAAGTGTAAATATAGGCGTCCATTTTGATTAATTAATTTGAATTGTAGTTATTATTAACCTTTTTGCTGCGATCTATTTTCTTGAGAAAATAACAGTTCTTACACGGGGATAGAAAATTTTTTTTAAAAAATTCAAAAATAGACATTATGTTTTTGTTACCTTAAAATAAAACTGCTTCTGTTCAGTAATTTTTTCATCGATTAAACATAATGTTTTTTTAACGGTACATTAAAAAGTATAATAATATTTACTAGTTGGAATGGTTGGTTTTAATCTTTTTTTAAAAAATTACAAAGATAATAATATCGAATTTAAAAATATCCAAAATTTAGGGAGAAGTCTTTTTTAAATAATGCAATAAAATATTTATATCACTATCTGTTTATTTAAGGATTTTTTTATAACTGATTGTGCAACTTTTTCACTAATTTTTTTTAAGATATACGTAATTTGTTGTTAAATGGGTCACACGTGCATGGTAATAGCTAGAAAATCACACAATAGGAATTTATTCTCTCCCTTTCCCACAACGTTTGTTAAAGGGCAACTGACACCAAAATTGAAGTATCAAAAAGTTGTAATTTTACGTTGGTAAATTGTTAAGTAGACGTTGGCAAATTGTACTTTATATTCAAAATCTGAATTTGTTTTTATAAAGTTTTTTTATTTTTTAATTAAAATTATAACTTTTCTACAAGCGAATCGTTTGTACCAGGCGACAAAAATTTGTGTGACACTGCCTGTGCTCTGACGTCTGATTTGCCAAACACGCTGATAGGCTCATAGGTTTTCATCGAAACTTTAATCCTTTCATGTAGCGATTTCGCTGAAGCTCAGTCGAAAGACTAATTAATTATAATGGTTTATTGTTGTGCGTACGATTGCCAAAGTCCTTCAGTCAGTGGAGATAAATTTGTTTTTTTATATTTCCAAAAGATGTTTTTAAAAAGCAGTTGTCGATGAACATCAATCGGAAAAATTTCAGCCCGTCGGTTCACAGTAGGCTCTTCTTAAGCATTTCGCAGATGGCTGCTTTAACATAAATCCATCAATAGCAGAATCGATTGGTTTTACACCAGGAAGAGTACTGTTGAATGCGAATGCAGTCTCGATTTTGTTTTCTCATAAAACTTCGGAAACGGGAACGACATAGTTAAGTACTAAATAGCATATTATTTTTTTAAATATTTACCATAAATCTGGATTTTGTACTTCAGCATCAAGATCAGAACCGGTTTCATGTTCACTAATATCGTTATCGATGGACAATTCCTTCGCTATCGTAAAAACATGGTTCTTTCTCATCCTTCATGGCTCTTTTATGGCTATTTGCTTCTGGTCTGGTTCAAAGAAGATCACTTTCATATGGATTTAGATTAAATGTTACAAAGTTAATATTTCCGAAAGATCATCCGTTTTATTATTGATGAAAAATAGGCAGAGGAAATTTCATAGCTTGGGTTCGAACCAGGAACCTTTGGCTCTGACCACGAACGCGCTATACCAATTGCGCCACTGGGAACATGAAAGCTTGACATAATAATAATCATTTTATTATTGTGAGATGCATGCGAAGTCAACCCCTTGCCTTTATGACTGTATGAGATCTAACGGATGTTTGACGCAAAGCCAACTAGAAAGACAGGCCGGGGCAATAAAAAGTCTCATGATCGAAGTAGATCGAGCAACAATCCAATCTTTATTGTTTCCAATAAACGAAAAACACTGATTGTTGAAATCTAAGATGGAAACAATGAAGATTGGATTGTTGCCAGATCTACTTTGGTCATGTGACTTTTTAGTGCCCCAGCCTGTAATTTTCGTCGGCTACGGTTTGACGCAAAGCCAACTAGAAAGACAGGCCTGGACCAACACCACCTGGACAGAAGGCCTGCGCACAGAAATATCATACATTGTTACATCATCATCAAACGGCCAAATTTAGGGCTTATTATTGGTAGAAATACGTTTAACAATAGCCGCTTTAGTGTGATGTAACAATGTATGACGTTTCTCTGCGCAGGCCTTCTGTCTAGGTGGTGTTGCTTGGACGCGGAAAAGTCACCTGACCATGGAATTCCGAATAACAATGTAATCGTCATTGTTTCAATCTTTATTTTTAACAGTCAGGATTTTTTGTTTGTTGAAAACAATGAAGGTTTGATTGTTGATCGGACTGCTATGGCCAGGTGACTTTCCGCGTCAGGGCCTTGTTTTTCTCGTTGGCCTCGGGTTTGACGCTAATGACGTTATGAACCTGCCCTTGGTGTTAAAGAGCGAAGATCGCGTTTTCATGGTTGCACAAAACACGCTTTTCTAGGTTTTATTTATTAAAAAAACAAACTGATCCAAACTAAATGAACCAGTTATCATTAAACTTCTTATCCGGAATTATTATTTTACTTAAAATGGTACGTTTATAGCGTCAGTGATATTTTTGATGTCAGTTGCCCTTTAAAAGCAATGATGTGGCTTTATCTAACGCCTTGTTTTCAGAAGGGAACATTCTCTAATGACGTCATCAAGAAGTGATCTCCTTAGCAATGGTTTTAATTTTTGTGAAATCACTTATGAAAAAAATATAATTTACAAAATAAGATTTGAAACATTAATATATGAAGTTATGAAGCTATGAATGTATATAACTTATGAGGTTATTTTAGGTATGAATATTCTAAGATTTTTAAGGTTTCAGTGTACAATGGCCGTCAGCATTAAGCCTCCGGATGTAGATACGGAGACGACCTTGTTAGGAGCTTTAGCATAAAAGCTATTTATAAGAATGCGCCATTCGTCTGTACGTTTATCCGTCCGGCCGGCCGTTCGTCCGCCATTTGTACGATTCCGTTTTCAGAAATATGACCATCAAAGTCTTAGCTCGGCAGTATCAACTTTTCAGAATATTTCGTGGACACCTTCAAGTCGAATTCACGTGCTAAAACAGTGTGTAAAGAATATAAAGACAACGGCATGTCATGTAACAATCGATTTGTCAAGAAGGAATATATTGTTGCTTTCTGTCCATCTTTTAATCATTATTGACGTCGGCGCGCGCACGTGAAATCGCTTTGTCGACACACGATTGCTCAAGTGCGCATAATCTATATTAGAGAGGTTAAGCACCACGTAAATGCAAACGTTACGCGAACGCGTGTGACGTTTCCAATCTGAAATGACGTAGGTTTTTCATTGTTTTTAGTTGTTAACAATGAAAAACCTACATTATTTTAGATTGGAAACGTCACACGCGTTCGCGTCACGTTCACGTTTACGTGGTGCTTACCCTCTCTATTATTCAGTAGCGAAAGAATGGAGCTACTTATTGGTTTTATTATGTCTTAACTGTGTACCCCTTCATAATTTATACATTTTTTGAGGTAGAACGTTGAAATTCGGAATTTTGCATACTATCGGCATGTGCAACTTCACTGTTTAGTTTGGTTTTGATTAGCTCATTAAGGTCGGAGTTTTGGGGGTGGAAATTAGAGGGGACCAAAATGCCTAGGTGTATTTATGCATATAAAGGAGTGAAATTCGGTATGCAGGATCTCCATTATATGAAGTTTTTTTCCCAAGGTATCCATGTCCTTCCGACTCGCTGGCGGGAATGCATCGAAAAGCAGGGGGACTACGTTGATAAATAGTGCACTTGTTCCAACTCTGTCTGTAATAAAGGAGCTGTAAAAATTATATTTCCAGTTTTCATTTGAGTGATCCTCGTAAGTAGAATAAGAATGGAGCTATTTATTGATTTTATAATGTCAGTTCGTCCCCTTCATAATTTCTACATTTTTTGAGGTAGAAGGTTGAAATTCGGAATGTAGCTTAGTGTGGGCATGTCCATCTGCACTATTTATTTTGGTTTTGATGGGTACACAGGGATCGGAATTACGGTGTTGGGATTCATAGAGAGCAACATATCTATATGGTATTTAGGTACGTAAAGGCGTAAAATTCAGTATCCAGATTTCTCTAGGCAAAATCTACATTACTATGAATTTTAGGCCCAATTCTTCCAGTGGGGTCGGATTTTCGGGGAAGGTAGGCACTTGGTCCTTAGAACTTTGACAACTTATGGTAAGTGATATATCATAAGTTCGGAGATTATGAGAAAGGAAAGAATTTGTATACGAGATAAAAAAGGTAAAAATAGTGCCTTATTCTACTCGGGGGGAGGGGGCGGGGGGGGAGGTTAATTTCTTTTTAATAAATGCATAAATATATTTCTGCTTCACTGCTAAAGCTCCTTCTTTGAAATGTGTACAAGATTTTATTACTACTAAACATGTTAATGTTGAGCTACTTGTTGGTGGTTCTGAGTTCTGTATAAGAAGTAAGGAACGTAAGAAGACAAAAGAGTAAGATTGAAGATTTCAAAAGTGGCATTATCGTCTTGATGTCAAGAGCAAGTAAAACCAGAATGGTACCGTCCAATAGGATGTTAGGACCATTCAGGGTGATTGGTAAAATGCCCAACAACATGCACATTGTACAGGGGGCACAGATAATCTTGTATTCAGTTAGAGCAAGGGTTGAAATTGAAGAAATGTTGCTGGAGACAAACAAGCGATGCTGATGAAGCCCAATAGCCATATTAAACGACGACGATGTAATGAGTCCCATAAGCAACAAGAAAAACTCCCTGACAAAACTGATTCATATGAAAGTTCTGAAGAAGATGACGATCTTCTGCCAATATGCGCTAAACCCCAAGTTCTTAGTAGTTCAAGCTCCTAGGTCAGAAAATATAATTT
>JAHWFO010101364.1:423134-534478 GCA_023313115.1 Rhysida immarginata | reverse complement strand
AGCTTTTGAGTTTGTCATTTCATCTAGCGTCACGAAGCTCTTTTATCTCCTCTTAGACTCTTCGCACGAGCCTGTTGTAGCCTCTTCACGATAGCGTTGCCATAGTCTACGGGTCCTGTTTCTTTCGGCAATTAGGCATTAGACTCCAGGAGTGAGTTGGATTCGATGATGAGGTTTATTTTCTGATGGATAGTTACTAGCTTCTATGGCATTGTTAATACATCTGGTGATGTCTTCAACACGTTGATCGATGTCCTCCATACACTATGCAACGTCGGGATGGCAGCCATAGTCCTTAAGAATATCTTTGTAGAGCTTCCAGTCTTGATGATGTATGAGTTCTTCTCTGAAATGTATGTCAACATTGTCAAAATTCACCGCCACAGGCTTGTGGTCAGAAGAAAGGTCATCAATCGTGAATTAATTGTACGGTTTGAAGGAACCCTTCAAGAGCGAGATGTCCAAAACGTCGCTAGTAGGGGAGTGGTCGCAGTAGTAGGTGTCCTTCACAGGTCTAGCAGCGATGATATCATCTTTTTCTTGTATATACCTATAGAGGATCATGCCATTGTAGTTCTGCGTTCTGGAGTTCCAGCTTGGGTGTTTGGCATTTAGGTCACCTGCCACAACGACTGGAGTGTCACCACTGAAGAGTTCATCAAGCTCTCTAAGTCAGGATAACGTTTAGGTGAATAGTAGAGCGCCACGAACTTTACTTCACCATAGGTGACGTCATTGATAATGATGGAGGCCGATTCCATACCTGCATAAGACTTGGAGATTAATTCTTGGTGTTGAATTCTCTTCTTAATGATTATTGCAGCGCCCCCATAAGCACATCTTGCAGCATTTGAAGCCAATCGATACTTACGGTACACACAATAGCCAGGTAGCTTGAAGTCTTGGCTTTGTTTGAGGTGCGTTTTACAGAGGAAAGCAAGGTCGATTTCATGCTTTATCAGAAAAGTGTGAAACTCGATACGCTTTTGGTGAATCCCCCTAGCGTTCCATATCACGCACCGAAGTTCACCTTTGTTGAATACAGTATAATGTTGTGCAGCCATAGTATAAATTAGTTGGTTGTAAGGAGCCTACTCAACTGTGGGTAACTTTTGCCTAGATTAGAAAACAGATGAAAGATACGTCCTAATTGCTTATACATTCCTGGTAAGTCGTTGATGTTGAGGCCTGTATCCTCTGGCTTAGACAGAGCAGCAGCGCAGGATTTGTCTGCTGTCACTTTGGGACTAAGCATCCTTTGAACCTGGAGATATTTTGGACATTTCGTGTAGTTTGAAGTGTGCTGTCCACCGTATCTGACGCACTTTAGGGGATCTTGTCGCCTAATCTTGGGGCAATCTCTTGACAGGTGCCCTTCTGCGCATTTCTTACAACGAGGATTTTCCGTGCAACCCATGGATACATGTCCGAAGCGCAGGCAGTTGTGGCTCGAAAGGCCTACCATTAGTGGATTCTTGTTCCCTCGAAAGGCCTTCACTGATACTGCCAACGGCCCAATACGTGTGATATTTTTCAATGACTGGTTGTGTTCGGTGTTCGGAAGCAGAACCAAAACCATCGGCATATCAATGGATCCTTTGGCTTTCCTCAGTCGGATTACCTTTTCTGGGAAATAGTTGGCTCTTTTTAGGTCTTCTTGGAAGTCGTCGACTTCTTAAATATCATTCACATTACCAATCACGTATTTCAAGACCTTCTCCGACTTCAGTTGATGATGCTGAATTTTAAAAATATTGTCAGACTTAATTCCAGAGACTAACCTGTTGTGAGTTTCTTCGTCTTCACATTTAACTTTGATGGTTTCAGCTCTGCCCTTATGAACAGTGATCCAGAGACTAACCTGTTGTGTTGTGGTTGTTGTGAGTTTCTTCGTCGTCTCATTTAACTTTGATGGTTTCAGCTCTGCCCGTATGAACAGAGATCATTTCTACTGGAACATGCTTCTCGAACTCAGTTAAAATCGTCTTAAATAGGACGCCATGAGTCCGCACGATAATTGTCGGGACATACCTCTTCGTGATCCTGTGGTCTTCATTTGCTGAGTGACTCTGTCCATTCTTGGGATTCCTCATTCTAGACGCGCTGACGAATTCTTCGTTTAATCTGGAGACGGTCTTTAGGTTATCAATCCTCGTGCCTTTTCTGAATTTTTTATTAGTAACAACAATCCAGGGACTGTCATCCACTTCTTCATTGGTTCCATCAGAATGACTTCTCTTACAGCCACCGTTTGTCGAGCAGTCAAAATTTTCTATTATATCCATAGACTCCACACTTTTAGCAAAGGAAATAGTTTTTAAAACATTACTTACCTTCTGCTATCAACAGGTTTATCTTCCGTGGAGTTTCCTGCCTTCGGAGACCTGGAGCTTCCTTATGTTCATTTATCTTGTCAATAACATCTCTACGAGAGTCTTGAATTTCCTTGTTGATGCCTATGAACTTCTCCTCAAACGTTTTGTGCAGTGATTCGACTTTTTCCTCCAGTGCATTATACTTAGCTTTTATTTCATCCCGGAGAGCTTCTATCATTTCGTTGAACACTAGGTCAAATGCAGCAAACCTAGCATCCAAGCAGGCATCCTGGTAGGCCTTTTTGGAGAACAGATTTTTACCACCTTCCAATAGCAAAGGCTCTTTAGTCGACTTCAACGACTTTAAAAAGGAAGAGCCAAAAAAAAACAAAACGTTAAGGAAACAGCTCGGTTTCCTCACCGAGGTTATTACAATTATGTGATTCGAGAATGTGCTGTGCATCCGGATGCTACCATTTAAAAATAGGCTGCGAACTGACAGTCTGCATAAGGCCTACAAGATGCAATGACAGGGGACATCGTAGTAAACGTGCCTAGTTCAATCCTTGACAAACCAGGACATCAAACAAGCTGTGGCTCCATCGCTTTTCGTTTGGGACTATGGGTTTATTAATAAAAAATATTAGCCACATCATCCTCTGCATATCCTTAAATTTGTGAAACGTCGTCCATTAACACCCTGTATTTGTATAGAACCAGTGGGGGGGGGAGTAACCTAGCAACTAGGTGTGTGCTAAAGAAGCCATCCTAAGACGGACGCACCTAGCTTTAAGAAAAAAAGAACAGCACATTGAATTCATTCAGAAATGACTATTTTCATCTCGGAAGCATGAACTTTTTGAAATTTTGTTGTCCAGTGTTATTAAATAATTAACAGTACATTATTTAATCAGTTTATTTATAAATTATGTGTCAGGTTTACGAGAAAATTAATTCTATGCCAGGGACCCACCCATAAATGATTAGAATAATAATAGTGGATATGAAAAAATGTCTTTAGATAAGTTTGCGAGGAAATTAATCCCAACGCCAGGGACCCAGAAGGTTAATGAGCGTCTTGATGTACTGGTTTACGGGAATATTAACTCTAACGCCAGGGACGAGCACATAAGACGTAACAAAAGTGAATATCGCCCTGAAAAGGGCGCACCGTGAAACGAGAGTAATGAGATGATACCTGAAAAAAGAGTAGAATTAATACCTTGAAGAGCAAAAGATCTTGGCTGTCACGGCCCAACTGGTAGAAGCGTTGGTTCGATCCCAGGTCGCAGAATTTTCCTTCATTTTTCGATAAAAATATCTTTACCTGATGCTTGGTAGGCTTATCTCCAGTTTATAATATTAATTATTATTAATTCATCTTTGAGTTCCATAAATTTCTGATGGTAAATAAGAGAGATTCTTGATCTGCTAGCCGGCTGCCCGCCTCTCATTGGACCTTCAACCGTGACAACTTGGTTGTCTTTAAGAAACCTTGAGACAGCATGGCTGTCCGGGCATCTGCGATAGCCCAATTGGTAGAGGCAACGGACATGACAGCCGAGGCTCCTGGTTCGAACCCAGGCGGCAGAATTTTTCCTTCCAGCTTTCGATAGAAAAATTATCACAGAGTGTGTGCTTTTCTTCTGAATATCATTTGTCAAGCTTGCAAATTATTTCATGCACCTTCCTCATCCTGTTCTGGAAAGTTCCACCCACAATTTACCATAAAATCACCAGTTCCCTGTGCAATTGATATAAAAAAGGCATGTTGAATCTGAGAAAAAATCAGACCAAAGCAAGACGGCTCAGTGCACTAACCAGGAAATGATCTACATACTCCTTTGCTTTGGTGAGGCGAGACAAAATTACCATGCAACAATCAGGCATCGTTAAAATTTCTTGCGGAATTATGCTACGGTGCAAGTGAACATCACATTGAACACTATCTGGATTGATGAAAAGACTTACTTTATATCAGATGACTGCATTCAGCAAACAGTAGAAAAGCCAATTGTCCTGTTGCAGAGCTTGCAATGAGGATTGTGGGTGATCTATTCAGCGGATTTTGTTTTGTTTAAAATTTGCTGTTGAATAAATGTGCAATTTGATTTTTTTGTTTTTCTTACGGTTTTCGAGATAGAATTTGGATATGTCTTAAATTGCATATTTTAGGTGATTAAAGGTGCTCCATCAAATGTAGCACCATCAAGTTCCTTTTCATTCCCTGTATCGGTATTTGCCTATCTACATTGGTGTCCAAGATAGGAATGGGGTAACAGACTTTTGACTCATCCTGTATAGTCCAATGCTAATTACTGTTCAGTCTAATGTCAACAATAGGTAATTGCTGTTAGGACAATTGTTAAAAATAGCTATCTGATGTTAGGCCTATTGTTGTTAACAGCTAATTAACCCATTTATGCCGAAGGTTGAAATTTTTGAATTTATGCGTAATTTTTATATATGTTATCTAGAATAATTCAAAACACAAGAATTTGAAGAAAAATTTGTTTTATTTTACTACAATGTTGAGTTATGTGGCGTTCCAAAAATGGAACACTAGGCATATCCACTACTACATTGTACATAATTTTTAAATAGAACACTAGGTAAATACATCCTATATTGTACATAATAACCAGGAAACTGTAGATATAATGCATAATGTTTGAAGTTGCTTTTCCATTCGAATGTAATGTAATTATTCTCTGTGGTATCCAACAGACCATTTCACATAAGGCTAAAAGAGAATGTCCACAGTTTGTCTCTGTAAGGGTCTCACTAAACTGAAGGACAACTTATCCACCAACACCATATTCCTCATGTTTAGTATTTGGGTTTTTCCCCTGATATGGCTAGAGTAGCCTGTAGTAAAAGAGTAGTGACAACTCATAGTCGGCGCCATGTTGTGTCGAACTAGAAACAGGAATTAGTGACGTTTGATTGTTGTTTTCATGTATTTGGGATGATAAAATTTTATGTTCCCAAATTCTTGAGCTATCACACCAATTGCATGGAAAAACAATCAAACGCCAGTAATTCGTGCCTAGTTCGACACAACATGGCGCCGACTATGAGTTGTCATTACTCTTTTACTACAGGGTACTCTAGCTGAAACCAGCTAATGTACTTCAGACGAGTTGCACCACACTAATAACTTGTATCCAAACCGAATGAGTTTTCCCCGAATAACTTATTTACAACATGACGACCAAAATAAGGAACCATTGATTCATCTAAGCAGTGATGTTTTTCATTTGGAATAAATTTCATACATCTCTCATTTAATATGCTTATGAGAGGTCGCAACTTCGAAAACTTGTCCATCGGATCCAAATTTGCATTGTCAGCAACATGCAAATTAGAAAATATAGTTTCAAAGCAATCACGTCTCTTTGCAGCACTAATTAGTGCATAGTGTGTATCCGTTCTTTGTTCCCAGAACATACGCCTTCTAGGAACTGAGACATAACTCATAAAAATAATTCCCAGAAATCATTTGCATTGAGGAGTGGTCAAGCCAAGATTTACTCCCTTACTTGCAGTAAATAAATTGAAATATGATACAATGAGTTCAACGACCTCACCATCAAGAAAATTTCAAAAGTCTCTGTGGGAGTTCTTGTTTCAGTGAAGAAATTCAATAGAGGTTCTGTAACTCTACATGCTATAAGATCTGCAGTTAGGTCGGCTTTTTTCATTTGCGAAAAGTTTTGCTATTTCATATTCTTTGCTAGACGAGGTTACTGCACAGTAGACATACATGGAATTTCATCATCAGGAGCATCATCTTCAGGTGCGTATGAGGGATTATCTGGGCCATACTCTGTTTGAATAAGATATTCAGGAGTGCGCAACAAAGAACCTGGAAAATTATTTATTGTCCCACTTTCTTCATCTGAGTCCTCATCAGAAGCAGGGGATATCGCATTTTCAGGTGGTTCTTTCTCTATAACATTTGCTTCTATGGTCTCATGTTCCTCTAAAAAGTGAGTTATTTCATGTAAACTGAGAAATCGAGACATCTTGAGGCTTGTAAACTGATTTCCACTAAAAAAATAAATACGGAATTTTTAAGTCCTAGAAGTAGTGCTATTGCCTAGTGTTCCAAAAATGGAACATGCAAAATTTCAAACGTATAACTATTACAAAAAAGTAAATTTCAAAATTTTTTTGTATAGCACAATAGCATAACCAGCAGAAAAATAATAAAAAAAATTAGTTGTATTGGAGGTAATGCAGTAAAGTTATATTTACCTGTCTTTGGATGGATCACTGAAATATTTCCCAATAAATGGCTTTACATTTTGACGAGCTCCGATCGCGACAATACCTGTGGAAGTGACTAACACTGTGCTCCACGTGACAGCTAGTACCTTCACGAAGCCTACACAAGTGACAAATCAGAGCTCGGCGATAATCATGAATAGTGGGTTACAAATAACTTCCACGTTACAACCGTTTCAATAATGGATCATAAGGCATAAATGGGTTAATGTTAGACCATTTGTTAATAATAACTAATCAATGTAAGTTCTGCTGATATCAACAAATAAATGCTAGGCCTTTTGTTACCGCTAGTTAATTGAAGTTAGCCATATCATTATCAACAAATAATTACTGTAATGAACTGTTAGCGACTGTTGTGTACGTCCTGCTCCTAATGTTGTGTATCTATGTTGTGTGTCCATGTTGTGTATCCATGTTGTGTACGTCCTGCTACTAATGTAGAGAGCGCGAGAATCTATGACAACCGTACAATAATTTTTTTACGGACGACATACAAATTATTTTGAGTTTGCAGTTATTTACGAACAGACCTGCCTCAAATATTCATGTTAATACTCTAATAACTGTTGTGCATATGCATCGTTGTACAATTGAAAGAATTTGCATTGTTTTGTGCTTTAATATGAATGTCAAGCAATAAAGCAGATTTTATTATGGATAGAATCAAAGAAATTTCCAGGGTTTTTTTAAACCAATTGCAAGTAATAGTGAAATATTCAAATTCAAACTTACTTCTGCGCCACAATTAAAGCTCCTTGGAATGTTTACAAGCTTTTTCCTGACACTAATTTTCCACAATGTTTTATATCTCCTAGAGTTTATGGTAACTTTTATTCAGAAGAGATAAATGGCTCTAGCAGTGGAAAAAACATATTAAAGTGGCACAGTAGTTTAAAACATTTCATTTCTCATTTCGCGCGTGTTTATAAAGATTTGTATGAACGCTGCGAATATTGCAGTTCTCGCATTGTTGTATATAAAATATTACTGTAACATTAAACAACAAATTTTTATAATTTTTTCAGCATATTTGAAAATCTTTTTACGATTTGTATTCTTGTTAATTACTCTGATATTGTAACACTGGAATTCGGGAAGGATTCCACAGATGGAGGAGCCCGATCCAGATCTGCTCGCGACGTCACCGAGGTAGTCGAGGTAGAGGTTTACTGTAGGGGAAAGAAGTAAAGAGAATTATGGTTCGGGATCGATCTCGTCCTTAATAACAAAATTCCTTAACTTTATTATTAAGATCTACTTGTGTCACGTAGAAAATTCGTTGAGCAGTGAAAGTGGCAGAAATGAAATAACGTGAAGCTCTGCAGGCGATTATTTTTATTTTAAATACAATGAATCTAGGACGATAATAAAGGGACTTGACACTCCCGTAGATCAAATGCAATTCCAATGCGGCCCAGGAAGGATGCAATTTCTGATTTTGTTCCATCGGATGGTGAAAATTGTTAAAAGGACGTACAAAGCGCGTTTAGGTGAGCTGATGAGAAACGTAAAAGTGAATGTTAAAAACAGTTTATCAAAATAAAATAATAAAATGAGATGAATTTATAATTTGAGAGGAATAGTGTCTGGTTATATCAGGGGCTATTATGTATTTTAAAGGTTAATTTGCGCTCTCTGCACAATCATAAATGTCACAAATTACAGGGTGGCTAATGCTTTTCTCCTGTGAATTGTAGCATTTGCGATTATGTAAATAGCTCGAATTAACCGTTTTGAATGTTGTTTTAACTAGTTTTATGTGTAACTAGATGAACTATAAACATTGTAAAACCTATTAAAACCTAATGTAAATTGGGTGAGCGATGAGAGATTTTTTAACTAGACGTCTTTCTCACTTATATAGACAGTCATCATTCTACATTTTACCTCATGAAAAATGCAATGGGATCTAGTTTAACTGCATACTTTAAATCCAATATATTCTGTTGCTTCAGAATGGATCATACTCAGCCTAAAAAAGCTAAAAAAAAAAAAAGTACTGGGACTGCAAAGCATTGTGCTCACGAGTCATGTACATATGAATTTAAGTAATTTTGTTCAGCAAAATAAAAAAAATTTGCAAATTTCTAAAAAATGAGTTTCCAGATCAGTAAATTTAATAAAATTTTTCTCTTATAGTTATTTTTTTGGTCATTATTTTTATTAATTAGTTCTCTTAATAAAAATGAACGGATATTTATAAGAGAAAAGGACGAGACACAAAAACCCTGGAATACAATAAATAAAAGTTATTAAATAAAAATGAAAAATAAATATAAATTAACAAAATAATTATTAAATAATAAATAAGATCAAAATAAAACTAGAAGTATAAAATCAAATAAAAAGCTTACGTTTCGGATAGAGACTATCTTTTATCAAAGCAAAAAGGATAAATCTCTAAAGGCAAATAGAATATTAGAGAATTAACCTTTGATAAAGGATAGTCTCTATCCGAAATGTCAGCTTTTTTTTTGATTTTATATTTCTAGTTTTATTTTGATTTTATTTATTATTTATTAATTATTTTGTTAATTATTATTTATATTTCATTTTCATTTAATAACTATTATTTCTCTTAATAAAAATAATATCCAAAATTATAAACTAATTAATAATGTCCTTTTTTATAAATTAGCAATTTTTTTTATTTTGCTGAATTTACATTCAAAATAACTAACAGTTTGAAATGATTACAATTAATACGATTTGTATGAGCATCCTGATCTAGATTCCAATTAATTTTAGTAATTTAAAAAAATCTCTTTAAAAGTTTAACAGTTGAGCCATATAGAATAGATAAATTAATTAATACCTGCTTCAAAAAAAAACATTTATTATTTTTTCATCCAAAACAAACAATGACACGTGTTGTTTCACACTAGCTTGACCTGCTCCATTAGTGTTTGTACGTCTTTTTTTAAATTTTCACCACGAGAGGTCTCCCACCAAAGAATGTGGGCCGCATTCGAATCTAAAAATGGCGTCAGTAGCAAGTCCCTTTATTATCGTCCTAGAATGAATTAGAAATACAACTAATGAGCAAAGACCAAAGTAATAAGTTGGATACTTTGCATCCTCTAACACGAGGAGTTACAATGAATAAGGTGCAAAAGAACTATAATACAATGGGAGAATAATAAGCCCCGATACATTCTTAAACATTGAAAGAAAGATTTGTTAAGACACAATAAGAACTCGTATCCCCTAATTAAAGAATGATTACGGGCTAAATCTAACATCCATAACAAAGTTAATTTTGCTTTCCTCGGATTTCCAATGACGAGGCAACATAAGTCCATAAATTTAGTTAAGGAGAAAATTGGCTGCATACGGAAATATTCACCAGAAAGTGGCGATGCTTAAGCGTTTATCGGAGGAGAAGAGATTCATCTCCTAAAACAAGCAAAGGAAACTAATTAACGACTGCAAAGATGCTGACATATTAACATTAAGCAACGCGCGAAAGAGAAAAACACTAATAAAAAAGGGCAAGAGTCAGTTTACCTCAATTTATGTAGAAAGCACCTAAATCCTCATAGAGAAACACGTGGTGTCCCCAGGGCATAATAAAAACCATTAAAGAATCCTCTGCGTATGAGAAACAGCCTCCTGACTGACTCAGCTCAGCTTCCGATGACTGCGACAGGCCTAGGACGTATACGACGTTAGGAAACCTCGTTGCATAGTCCAACGATGCCTGGAAACGCTCCGACGACGCCTTGACTGCCTCTTGAAATCCCGTCTTGTGTCAGAATCGTGGCTCGGGCGTTAAACTGCTGCTGAGATTCCTTCACTCCTTGCGGACGTGGCTAGGGGTCGTTCACTGGCTTGATGACGAATCCTATCTCTAATGTAATGGTAGAGTCAAAAGAGAAATGGTGTTTTTACCGTAAGCACTGTGCATTCGCTTCTGCAGCGTACGCATGAGTAAAACGATGAGAAGGCGGAAAATTCAAGGAGTTCACATCACCTGAACTACTCGCTGAATAACCAGACACAGTTTCCAGAAATTATAAACATATCTGTTCGTAAAGCACGTAATTATCGGATCTGTCTCTGTACGTAATTATCGGATCTGTCCCTTCTGCCTATTTCTTTTTTCGTTTACTCTCTCTCTCTTACAACAATTTTTCTTTTTTGCACAGCACGCCATCACTTCTGTGATTTGCTTTTTCGTGCTGCCATCTATTGTCATTATTATTAATTGTTTATTTTTAATACTGGCAATTGATGGCATATCTTTATTACATCCATTAAGCTGGGTGCTCTGCGATTTACGTTTTATATCGCCTGCGCCTTTGGCCACAATTCCTTGTGACATCCTCGCCCCAACTGCTCGCTGTTTCACCAGCAATGCCCTTGATTGCCTACTGACTTACGTCTTATTGGCGATATATCGCGAGAGCGCATCGGCTGCTACATTGTCTGCTGACTTAATGTGTTTCAATACAACATCATAATTCAATATTTACTATAATACAGTTCCTTGTAGCCTGGAGAGTTTGGGCTGTGTTAGCAGCCTGCATTCCGACTGATTATCTGACTGGATCTGAGGCGCGAAACGTTCGGCAACTGATTCTGACTGACTGACTGCTCAGAAAACGTGTTCGGCAGAGGACTTGTGACATTATAATCTAGTCAATTGAAAAATTCTTGATGGAGGAAGTCAGAAAATTAAGCCTTGACATAGCCTCTCATCTGTCAAGGATAATAAAAGATTAAGGAAAAAATGGGTTTTTTCCTCTTAATCTGTGTTATCAAAACAGGCTTTCAAACGTGTGTGCTGTGGTACAGCTATGCATTGTGAACTTGCATTGCCGCGAAAAAAATATAAACATAATTAATGTGTGCTACGAACAAATAAAAGTTTGAGAACCCCTGCACAAATTTAAAGCCATGCGATCGTTTCGATATGAAAAATTTTCCCTCCTACTACAAGACAATGCTTGTATTTTTATTCGAATAGGATTAAAAATATTTCGTTTTCTTCGCTCTCGAAAATGGCAACAGCTGCTGATATAAGCCCCTATTGTCATTAACGCTGTTTCAATGAGCTCGGGGCATTGAGGATTTTATTACTAATTGTCATGTTTATTTTCAAATTAGCCACTTCAGGTTGCTCCATGAACTGTCTAATGATCTATTCTGCAGGCCGATGTCGCTTCAGTCTTCGAGTCAGTCAGATTTTGCGTTTGGCATTTCAGATCAGCTCAGATGCAAGTCAGGAAAATCGTCAAAGGTCACATGACCTAGTCAGATCTGACTCAGTCAGATTTGAGTTGCCGAATGCGCCTATTGTCTCTAGCACATGGCCACATGCACGAATGCTAACAACTCCTTTACATAAATTGACTGATGCCTTTCCTCCAGCCTGAATCGTCCAAATTCATAAGCAATGGCCATTAAACTTGATCTGGTACAATTGGGTAACAACTGCATCTATGGCTTTAGTTGTGCAACCTTCTGTTTAGATCGAATATCTTAAGAATTGGGGGTTTTGTGAAAAGTTGCTTTAACTTATCAAAAGCTGCCTGCTCCCCCCCCCCAAACAAAGCGCATCCGTTTTTGCAGTAATTCCAATAGTGCCGAAGAGATCTGAGCGTAGATCTGGATAAAGCTATGATAAAACTGCGCTGTCCCTAAAAACGCCCGAATTTTTTTTAATATCATTGGGACGTGGCCAATTGAGTATAAAACACTTGCATTCTTTACCCTTCGCTGAGAATTAGAAGCCTAAATATTTAACTTTACGTGCTCCGAAAATGCACTTGCTTTTCTTTAGGTATTGCTGCAATCGCTGTGATACATGTCGTGTTCTTCACCGTAAATCGCTCAATGAATGCGCGACACAGTACATCGTCAAAATAACCGTTGGCTTCTTTAATAATAATCCCTCACAGTGCCTCCTCTTGGTAAAAGTGGAGGCCGCTCTTTTGAATGATCCAATGGGGGTTTGGAAGGCTGTGTAATGGATTAGGCTATACCCTAATCTGATTTTATGCCTGTAATACACCCAACTTAGTAAAGTAACATGCCCCTTCTAAATGGTCGAACAATGTGTTCGTCTGTAGTATTGCGTAATTATTTGTCACGTGGAATTCGGCAGAGATGTCAGACAGCCCGAAATTGAACGCGCATGCTAGACCAAGGAAGCATGGCTGGCGTTGAGAAAGAAATGACGAGCATTTCTGCATGAACGAAACGCCAGCAGGGGAGACTTCTCAAGGTGGACGGCTATCAGGTGAAAGCAGCCGGCTAGCAAGAGAGCGGCCCTTGTCAACAGCGAGTAAACGAACGGGAACCCGTCTTCTCGGCATATCTGAATGATGAGGAATGGCAGAGTTGTCACTCAGGGGCTATCGAACGGATTACTGCTGAGCTGCACAGCGATATAAACCAGGAAAGCGACGTCGAGAAGAGCAAAAGAGTTTTGCCAGCATCCCGCACACCACCGTCCGAAATTAGATCGTGCCCGATGGGAGAGAGCAAAACGCAATTTCTTCAACTGATTTTCTCCAGGTATGAACTTTCTCTGGTGATTTATGAAATAGACAATTTAATCACAGCAAGAGCAGTGTCCAACCTCACGGTATTAGCAACGGAGAATGGAGCGACGCAAATTGAACTTTTACAAGTCGCGTTTACGTACGATGCAACAGGACTTGCTATCGGAGATTCGATTCTTGGGGTCTATCCCTTTTCTTTGGTGCCTATTTCCTTAGAGGAGCAAGGGGATTGATCCCACAGTTTCGAAAATCTGAGCCACGCCTCAGTCATGAACTTAACTAACGTAAGTAATTAGCCCATGCATCTAAGTGCCTTTACTTCCATGCATCATGCACAGCAGCCGTCTTTGCAATAACTTTAATTCAGAATTCAAAGCACGGAGGAGTGCATACGGGACATTTATTTATCCAATGTTTTGCTAGTATTCTATACGGTTTGACATGTACAAGTCGTCCATAGTTATTTTGATGTTTCCATTGTAGCAGCGGCATTCATATGTTAAGGCAAATTTTCGACAGAGTTGCCCTGATCGACGGAGCGCCTCAAGTCACCCCATCAGCGTAATGTCATAAGAGCAGGAAAAGATATCGGGAGCAGATTTATTTACAATTCCTACCTTAGCGGTTTGGCTAGCGACTGCTTCTTCAGGCGTCAACATGCAAGTGAATGCAGATCATGTTGGGAGCTGCGTCATATTGGCTAGTTCTTTGCTAATATTCATCGTTATGTGCATTATTCGTGTTGTGTGTGTCCAGCTAGATTAAAGTGATTTTTAAAGGCATACCATTTTAGTGCTATACATATGTGAGATTTTTAAGAGTTCTGACCTCTTAACGGCGCTTCCAGTGCTATGAAGCAAAGCCAAAACCGGTGTTTTGTGTCTTCATGTTCTACTGTGCAAGTTTCTATGCTCCTAAGCCTAGAGAGCTAAGTGTCTTATAATTTTATTGTCATATACGTGAATCTCAAAGGTGCAGCTTTGTTCTTCTGCGAATGTTCAGCGAATGATTTGTGATTCATTATTAGCTGTTCCACAAGTGTATTGCAAGCTACATCTTCATCATCATCTCCACTAAATTTCGTCGGACAACAGAGTACGTCATTTACTACGTGCTACTTTATCCGATTCATCACATTATCTTCCACCATATTCTACAATAGTGTCCAGTCGTCTCAGCGAGTTACCTAGCCTCTTCATTCGTCTGGAATCCTTCTCACATTTTAATTCTACAATGTGGTGATTTGCAAGCCGCAATTAAGGCAAGCTGATTGAGAAAAGCTTTAGAGTCGTCTTTGGGAACTCCTGAGAAATAAAGAAATTGAATATTATTAATGTTTACTGCAAAGGCGTTTGGTTTAATAGAGATATTGCATATATTAGCAAGCCGAAATGTGGTGGCATATTAAATTATGGCTTTATACATGATAAAAATACGAATGCAATGAACTTAACGCTATCAAAATATTGTAACAGTTGAGGTTTCCTGCCAAGAAAATATGAGTAAGTAAGCCTAGATTACGGCACTGATATGGTTGACAAAAAAAATAATATGTCTACAAAGAGTCAAGAGCCTTAAAGACTAATAACGGTTGCTGCTTCGCCAAAGAAAAGAAGTAGCCACCCCCCAAAAAAATTAAACCAATTATGGATCCTTATGCTCGATGCAAATCTTGCTATGCCCAAAAAAATTATTAGGTATAAGGCCTTTAATGCATTCTTGTACGAGTATTTCACTTATGTTCCCATAGTCAATGAATAAATATAAATATGTTTTAATTTGAATAGTGCGAGCACCAACAAAAAATTTAAGTTAGGGCCATCCATGGTGGTACTAAGCAAAAGCTTAATAGTCGCAAGGTCCGTATTATGATCCCACTAGCAAAAGTCACCCTCCGAATCAGTTAATAGCTAAATGCATCTCGTAGTCGTTCCATACAATGAAACAAGACAATAGTGAATAGCTAAACCTGGCCCTTAGTCATTCCATGGGAAGACATCAGACGACAGCAAATAGCTAGGCCCGGCCCGTAGTCTTTCCAAGTGATGTCACCAGACCATAAACACAAATAATATGTCTACATATGCTGTCACTTAGAAAATTCGCTGCACAGTGGAAATAAGTAGAAATGAAATATCGTGGAGCTCTGCTAACAATTATTTTCATTTTAAATATAATAAATTAGAAATACAACTAATGAACAAAGAACAAAGAAATAAGTTGGATAGATTGCATCCTCTAATACGAAGAGTTACAATAGATAAGGAGCAAATACACTATAACACAATGGGGGAATAATAAGCCCCGATATTTTCTTAAACATTGAAAGAAAGATTTGTTAAGACACAATAAGAACCCGTATCCCCTAATTAAAGATTGATTATGAGCTAAATCTAACATCAATAACTAAGTTAATTTTGCGCTCATTCATTCCATGGGCGTTGACTTTGTTGTCCTCCGATTTCCAATAACGAGGCAGCATAAGTCCATAAATTTAATTAAGAAGAAAATTGACCACATATGGAAACATTGACCAGAAAGCGGTGACGATTAAGCGTTTAGAGGAGGAGAAGAGATTCAGCTCCTAAAACAATCAAAGGAAACCAATTACTGACAGCAGAGATGCTGACACATTAACATTAAACAACGCGAGAGAGAGAGAGCAATACACTAATAGACAGGGCAAGGGTCAGCTTACCTCAATTTATGTAGAAAGCGCCCTAAATCCTCGTAGAGAAAGGCGTGATAAGAACCATTGAAAAATCCCCTAAATCTGAAATCCCCTTCTGACCGACTCAGCTAGGCTACCGACCATGGTGACAGGCCGAGGACGCATATGGCATTGAGAAACCTCGTTGCGTAGTCCAACCTGCTAACGCTCCTGCTTGTGGTGCGCTATGTAGCTTACTTGTACGACGCCTTGACTGCCTCTTGAAATCCCATCTTGTGTCGGAATCGTGGCTCGGGCATTCAACTGCTGCTGAGATTCCTTCACTCCTTGCAGACGTTACTGGGGGTCATTCACTGGCTTGATGACGAATCCTATCTCTAATATAATGGTAGAGTCAAAAGAGAAATGGTTATTTTACCGTAAGCACTGTGCATTCGCTTCTGCAGCGTACGCATGAGTAAAACGATGAGAAGACGGGAAATTCACGGAGTTCACATCACCTGAACTACTCGTTGAATAACCAGACAGTTTCCAGAAATTCTAAACATATCTGTTTGAAAGCACGTAATTATCGAATCTGTCTCTGTACGTATTCGCTGACTCTTCCCTTCTGCCTTTTTTTCTTTTTTCATTTACTCTCTCTCTTATAATAATTTTTCTTTTTGCTATCGCGCCATCTATCCTGCGATTTGCTTTTTTGCGCTGCCATCTATTGTTATTAACATTGATTGTTTTTCTATGCTTATTAATATTATTATTATTAATACTGGCAATAGATGGCGGATCTTTATTAGATCCATTAAGCTGGGCGCTGCGCATGTTTCCTTTTTTGCATTCCATACACCTTTCGTCACAATTTCTTTTGACAACTTGACAACTTATATACACGGATACGTAAGGTCTTTGAGGACAAATTCACGTCAAAAAAGAAAACAGATATAAGTCGAGATAATAACTTTATTATCGAAATATATCATGACCAAACACAAGAAGCCTTCTTGTTATATGGCTATTCAATGAATCCGCCTTCAGCTTCTGTAACTGCTTCAATGCGAGATCGAAACCGTCGACTGCGCAAATCAAATGACCATGGTTCATCTTGGTCATTACTCAAAAAATGGCAGCTTTCAGTTCATCTTTGGTGTTATGGGGATGTTCATTGACCTCTCTCTCCACAATGCTCTATACATAGTAGTCCAATGGAATCAGACCAGGGGAGTTAATAGGTTAAAGGTTGGGGTTACATAAAGCATGGAAGTTGTCGGCCATCCATTCCGGTATCATGCGAGACTTGTGTGCTGGGGCAGAGTCTTGCTGAAACACAAAAGGCCTTTCGTTGTTTATCGTTTCTATCCAAGCATTAACAGTTGTTTCAAGGGTCTCTACGCACACCGCAATTTAACTTTAAGTCCTTGGGGATAGAAGTGTGATGACATCACATGTCCTTCACTGCTGACAGCCTCTAAAACCATGGCAGCTGTAGGAAATTTTGTGTGCATGACTCGTGGCACTTCCAAAGAGTCTGCACATAACCATCTGTCATTTCTTATTTTCACCTTCTGATCCCGGCCAAATTTTTTTTTCATTTGAGCAAATCCACAGAAAATCAGCTTCTCACGGATTTTTCAGCTTGTCTAAGAGCCTCTTCGAGTAGGGGGTTTTCCCGTGTTTTGTCTGACATAAACTGATGTCTTCGCATAACATACGAGTGATATCTGATGTTGTCATGGACAACATTTCTGATTATTACTTTCGACACATGGAAAACTTTGGCAAGTGACCTCATGAATGTAAAACTTTGGAAAACTTTCTGGGATTGTCATCGATGGCCTGCTGCACTTGCTGAAAAAATTTAGGTGTTCTGATGATGTCAGAGCGTCAGGCATGCTTTTCATGCTTTGCTACTGGTGCAACATTGCCATCTTCGATCTCCTACTCCTTCCGCACTTTGTGGACGAATGACCATCCGACCTAAAGACATCGTGATATCTCTAAATCGCTGTACTCTGCCTTTATTGCCACGATTACTGCATGTCTCTATATGATTTGTGTTATTTGATGGTCCACCATTTTGCTTTCCGGAAAAAATTTACTGTAGTTCAGCAGTAGCTAAACGAAGGTGTGTCCTCAAATACCTTACCCACCCTGTACTATGATAAATCAACTAAACTCATCAGATCGCGAATCTGGTGCAACTTTACCAGGGCTTTATATTAATTCACACAGTCGTAATGAATAACATCCTCATGAATTGCAAAAAAGCTTCGCGAAAAAATTTTATTCAGTCTAGAGCGTAAGGTTTAATCCTAACTAAGTTATGGACTGTTTTCCAAAAATGTTCATAACTATTTTTTAATCATCAAGTTCCATCGAGTGACTTTTCTCATTAAATGTCTAACACCGAAGTTGTCTCGCTGTCCTGGGTTCAATACGCTTACATGTTGTGTAGTTAAACACTAACTGCTCTTGATCTCATAAGTTCATCTTCCAAGGTCCCGCTAATATCGTCCTCCTACGTCGCAGTTTTCAGGATGTCTCCAACTTAAGAGCCATTCAAAAATATCAATAAATGCTCATAACTAAAACAATTCAACATTAAAATTTAAGCTTTTTTTTAAAACAGTAAAGGTAATCAATTGTCCACTAAATTTTTGGAGCTTTATTTCGGCTAAAACGTTACCCACAAATCGGAAGAACCATTCACTCATTCAGAGGGGTTTGTGTCATCTCTGCGAAAAATCCACTATCGTTCCATAACTTTCTGTTAAACGCTATTTATTCTTTCTGCTAAAGTTAATCTTAATTTATTAATTTCTATCTTACGCATTATTCCTATTATTTTAAATCATTTCCTAGATTGAGGAGCAGAGCTATTCTGATCTATCCATTTTTACCGTAGCATCGCCTCACCTAATCCAACCAAGATACGTTTGCTCTGTCGTTTCATCTTTTATCATAGTTTTCTCTCACTCATCCTGACCATGATGGGTTACCATGAACGTTCCCTCTTGTGACTTCAAAAGTCAGTTTAAATTACAATTTCTTCTCTTTAAAGTTTAATCTCCTAGTTTCTTTCAGGATCGTAGCTAATGAGGACACCACCCAAACGGTAAGTTTAGAAGGTTCCCGGTTTTTTTTTTCGGAAGGCGGTGTTTCTGAGCAGAAACGACTGGGAATTCTTTTTTATTGTAGGTAAGTGGGGGAACAGGGGTAACTTAGGTAAATCACTATAACAGGGTAGGGATGGGGAAACAATTGCTTTAAGGGAAAGTTATTGGTGTATATTGGGATATCTTACATCACTTATATTCTTCATTAAAGAAAACTTCAATGAACAATTTGCTTTGCTCGAGTGATCTTCCATCTGGGGAACTGGCTGTCTTCGACAATTGGTCATAGTACTTCTTCATATATTTTTCTTCGCCCTTTTTACAACGTTGAAGCTTGGAATGGGGATAAAACCGGACTCCATTCTTTCCTGGTTTTCAACTATTTGGCCCGCCATCGTGGATCCGTCAATTCCGACTGGAACTTTGCCTCCTAGTGACTCGTGCGTGTGTTCGACCTTCAGCGCCATTAAGTCAAACCCGCCGAATGGTTTCCTTATCCTTTTTGCCTTTTCAGTCAGTATTAATTGAGGGTCATGTTGTGTAGCGGAACATACTATACAAAGTTGAGCCTGCGGCTACTTGGGTGGGATCAAGATACAGATCTTTCGATCAGAGCAAGTGAAACTGTACTCTCTCTTCTGAGTCTGCAGTGGTTGCTTTTTCTATTTTTTTACAGCTGTTCTCGACGTTCCAGCAATTGAAAGGCTAATCTTACATGAAATTGTTTTGTGGAATCTTTTGGTTGACCATTGTTTATCCTAACCTTTGTAATCTAGCATGACGTGGCCGTTCATATTGAAGTTGCATAGTCTCCCATAAAAGATTTAGGAGTCACGGGAATAGTAAACTTTTCACAATCAAGAAACGGGGAATGTGCTTTTGGAACGCCCTCAATTATTGGACTTTACAATATATGCGTTCATAGCATGTGGATACAAGTAGCTTGTCGTATTACATGATACAACTTAGCATTGGAAATTTCCCTTTTCATATTGGTATCAATAAACATGTGCTACTGAAACAATTTTATTACAATACCATGTTAGAGGTATCAGAGGTGCTATGGATTCTGATTTTATTCTCATTGATGACAATGTACGTCCCCACAGAGCTCTGATGGTGGAAGACTTTCTGGAAAATGAGGATATTCAACAGATTGAGTAGCAAGCAAAATCTCCGGATATGAAATCGGTTGAGCATGGATGGGAAAAGCGCACATAACTTGTCATTTCGAGTTGTTTGATCTGCTACTTGCTATACCTTATCGTTGAAAAGTATGGAGGGGTATTAGTAGAACACGTGCCATTGTATCAATTAAAACCATCTTCAAAATGGTCATGGCTAGATCCATATTTGTCAGTTGGCAAAAAAGTAATTAATAATGTTATGATCACTTACAGCTCTTCGTTATGAGTTGTTTAATGTATTACTTACTATATCTTAGAATTAAAAATTGCTAAATAGGGTTGTAACGGTACCGTTAGAGCACGTGCCATTGAACTGATTTCGATCATCTTCGAACATGACATTAGCCATATTAATCGATTGGTGCAAAAAGATTTTGAATATCTTTTATAGGCCCCAATAACATCGAGTTAAGGACGAACTGACAGGCAGAAATATAACTTCCGTAAAAATTTTATATCTCGAAAATGGAGAGTCACAACAAAACGGAATCAGAGCAGTTTAATATTAGACATAAAATTTGATATTCTTCAATAAATAGATGATCTACATCTTCCTTCTCGTCAGGAATTTTCACGCTCTTTTTTTAGCCCAGGAAGTACCCCACATGGAGTAGCAAACATTGATTAGCTTCTGAGAGCATCAAGCAAGAAGGTCTCCAGGTGAACTTATAAGCATAATTATGCCCTGGGGCCTTCCAGCATTCCCAACAGTAGATTTGGAAGCATTTGTTAAACATATATATGGTAAGCTGGCTCATTTATTTTCCCCAGTATAATTTATTATTCTCAAGACATTCCCTGCCACCATTCGCGGTTCAATTTGGATGTCCAACATACTGCTAACGTAGTTGATGGTAAAAGTGTACTGGTTTGATTAACAATGATTCTAAAATATTTTATATTCCTCTTAGCAAAAGCTTTTGTTGAGAATCTTGAAACGCAGTAGTGTAGCCGCCTTTTGTAGCGGTATTTTTTTCCTTAAAGAGTTTGTGGCAGCAAGCGCAGAGATGTGATCTCATAATAAAGCTTTGAAGCATTCCCTATTGTGAATCTTTCATTTTTTTGCCAGGCCAATTGACTGCTGAAGATGATTTATTTTAAGTTCGTATTGCAAGTACTTGCAAGTAATAAAATTTTTCGATTTTTTTGATGAGTTAGGTATTGTTAAAAAAAGAAATTAAAAGGGTTTACTTGGTTTCCCTATTTGTTTTTAATAATAATTCCAGTAGCTTATGAAGCTTTAGTCTTTGTTATTAAAGAAAAACATTTAACGGTTCCCTTGTCTCAGAGGAACCTTTTACATTTATTTTCAATTTCTTATTTCATGATAATTTTTATTGTTAATAAATGTTAAGAATTTATCTGTGTCTGTATACTGTATTTATCATTTACGCTTCCACAACTCTCTAACCTCGTTCTATAATTATCTACATGTCACCTAATAGCACAAAGTATTGCGACATCAGTGGGCACCAATATTTCAAGCAGACAACATCTGCTAGCATATAAGGTTACGTGTCAATTCGTCGAGGGTCAATTCGTCGAGCGTCAGTTCGTTGGAGTCAATTCGTCGAACGTCATTTCGTCGACTGTCAGTTTGTCGGGTGGTTAGTTCGTCGAACGCCAACTAGTCGAATGTCAGTTCGTCAAGGTGTCAGTTAGTCGGGCAGTCAATTTGTGGGAGACAAATTCGTCAGGTGTTTCAGTTGGTCGAGATAATAAATAAATAGTCGGGAAAAGCTTTAATAAAATTTATCACTGGAAAGGTAACAATAAACACCTTTACTGTTAAAAATCAGTATTTAATTACAGTTTTTGTAAACAATGTGAAACAGAGGTTAAAATGAATTGTAGCTACAATAAACGTGATCTTGTTGACAAATGGTCAGGACATTTGCCCCAAGCTGCTTATATGGCTCGAGTATCCTTCATTTGCAGAATGAAATTTATAACTGTATAAAATTAATTATCGGACAAATTGAGTACATACAGGAAATTTAATTTTTATTAAGTAAAAATTAAATAATAACATAAATATTAAGCTCCCTGAGCTTCCAAAAATATTTAATATCCTGTGGCCGATATACCAAGTTTAACACAAAATTGTTCCAACTTGATATCCGCATACTAGCATATAACGACACCAATTTCTTTTACAAATCCACTTGAAGAAGAAGTTATTCCATTCTTTTACTATTTTGTTAAGACCAATTTCACCAATGTTAACGAATTATCTTATTTAATTTTCATTAAATGATCATTATATATAATGAAAATTATCTTATAATGGCGTCTAATCAGAGGCAAAGCTAAGGAGACATGAAAACCGGTATCATAAGAAACGGGTGAAAGCTGAGGAAAAAAATTTGAGTGAGTAAGAGATGTTAATAAAAGGTTATTAAGAGTTTATAAGAGTATTATATGTGATGGAACACAATTCCCTTACAATTACTAAGCTCTGGGCATTTCTAGATGATAGATTCATTCAAACTGTCCAATTGTTCACAGTATAGTTCCGAATTCACTGGTTCTTTGATGGGAGCTTGAAAACCATTCCCCTCAACGTGAAATTTTGTGTTAAATTTGGGAAATTGGCCATAGGCTATAAAAGTTCATAGAGCTTAATATTTAAATTATTATTTAATTTTTTCTTATTAAAAATTGAATTTCCTGTATGTGCTCAATTTGTCTAATAACTAATTTTCTACAGCTATTAATTTCATTCTGAAAATGAAGGATACTGAAGCGGTATAAGCAGTTTGGGGCTGATTCCTTGTCAACAATATCACGTTTATATTGGTTACATATCATTTTAGCCACTATATCACGTTATTTAATAAAGCTGTATTTGAATACTGTTTTTTTAACAGTAACAGCATTTATTGTTTACCTTTTAAGTAATTAAACTAATAACAAAAACATTTTTCGATAATAAATTTTATTAACGTTTTTTCCGATCAATTATTTATTATCTTGTGTCAACTGAAACACCCGACGAATTTGCCTTCGACAAATTGACTGCCCGACCAACTGACACCTCGACGAATTCATGTTCGACTAATTGACGTCCGACAGACTAACCACCTGGCCAACTGACACAGTCGAAGAAATGACGTTCGACGAATTGACTACAATGAATTGACGCTCGACGAATTGACCCCTCGACGAACTGACCTTATACCTGTAAATAATGTTGGAGTTCATTTGCAACCACCTTTTGGTGGTAACAGTTATAAATATGAAGAAACAAGTGAGGTGAACTCTTCCAATGACAGGTGTAGGTGAAAGAAACTTCGGAGGCGCGGAAGGACGTGAAAAGGCAATTTCCTTGTGCAAGAGGCTTGATTTCAGGAGATTGAGACCAGAAGCAAGACATTTAGTCGTCAAGCAATAGGCTTATGAAACTGAAAACCTGTGTGAGACTGCGTTCGTCAAACGCATGTACAAGCCAAGGAAGAAGAGATAAAAATGTCTAAGCAATTCTGAAACTTGGTTCGACTGCAAGTGTCTTTAATGTGTGTGCTTATGAAACTGCGTCGCAAGTTTATATTGCTTATCCCTCTCTTCCCGTAGTGTCACACAGAAACTTCCACATCCGTCTTAGCTGACGATTTCTGCGTTCTTCCCATGAAGAGGAGGCTTCTCGTCAGCTACAGAGTGAGTGCCACGTCGTTTCACATGGAGAGAAGCAGCTCTCTATGTCATCCGTATTTATTCATGCTGGAATCGCCTTAGGAAGCAAAGTTTTCTCACTGTCAATAGCCAGCTCATTGGTCGTCATGTCCGACATAAAAGTGTGGATTTTCCATGCCGGCTTTGCAGCACCAGACTTGTCTTGTTTCTCAGGAGCAGAATGAATTAGTTGCATCTTCCCCTGGACGATTTCTGGGTATATTCAGGAAAGCCTAGGTGCCTTTGCTCCATATGATATGTAAGCTAATCCTTAGATATTATTTTTCTTTTGGCTCTGTTAATGTCGCTATTATCTCCTGGAAACTCCCGCTCCTACTGCTTGCTAAGCACTAAAATTTTCTCGCGTAGTAAATTGTGTTGTGTGTCGGACGAAGCTGAAGAGTGGAATTTTCCTTAGCTTGCTTAAGCTTTGTTCTCTTAAACATAGATTAAAGAAATTATAAGCTAGTTTTGGCTAATTCATGCGTGGTCACACAATAGCTCATTGCTCTTTTCCTCTCTACCATAGTTTTCCAGTGAAATCGCTGTGAGACTTAAATGCCTAGTGTCACTGCCATCCTCGTTTCAACGGTATGTTTTAGTTTCCTTCAGGCTCCATTGGGTTCGAGCAATTCTAGATAGGATCAGCTTGTTAGGTAGTGCGGTTCATATTTATTTGTTTTGCAACACAGAAGAATATTGAACACGTAGTTTCTTTCTAATTATTAGTATTGTGTACGCATTAATTTTGATTAAAAACTTTTCTGTATTTTTGACACCATATTTCAAGGGTACAACAGCTTAATGACAGTTGAATTTATTTATCTCGAAAATTAAGCTTTCTTAATTTCTCTTGTGATTTTCTGCGTGTTAGTGGAAATCACCGGAGCTTAGGCTTCTTTCTTTATTCTATTTGTCTTTTGCGTACAATTGAATAAATATTTGTTTATTTAATCATAAAGTGTATGTTCTCTGTGTCTCGTATGTTTTGATTGCATTTTCCACTTAAGAGATTCTTTAACAATATGACAGACAGCATATATTGCACATGTGGGTTAGCGTTCATGTGGGTTTTATTCATTTGTCATAACCGACTGAGCGCATTCCCTTTCCGTTTTAATAGCTGGCAGCATAGTGGTCTATTCAGTCAGTGTGTGTCGGTGAGCGCGGATATGTGACTAGCATATTAGTTAACGTTGCATTTCTTCATTGCTTCATCCTTCGGCTAATTCTCATCCTACCAGAGCAGTTACTTTAGATGCAGTTAGTCGTTTATTAGTTCTATGTCATGGGGAAAAATTGAGTGAACAGGAGAGAATGGAAAAATCTATCTATAACGTTTCATGAGGAAAAAAATTTGACAAGGAGCATCTGCAACAATTCAATACATGTTCCAAATCTTGGCCAATCAATTGGGTGGAGTGTGAGAAGAAGAAAAAGTGGTGCTATATGGTAAAGCCTTTCATGGAGAGAACAGCAGATTGAAAAGTCTAGCAAAGGAAGAGGGCTTGAGAAGGCTTTAAGTAAGCATTCCAGAGACACAGTTACGCTATGTCTAATTGGTTAGTTGATGAAGAGTTACTCGAGCAATTCTGTACAGCTTATCAAAAGTGTTCCATTTAAAGGCGCATCTAAATAATATTATGAAGCCGTATTTTCCAGAAGACAGGCTCGTTTACAAAGTTACAAAGACGGATACTAGGATGTTATTCCCTAGTATTAAAAGTATGATACTTGGGTGGTGGCTGCATTACACAGTGATCCAATGGCGGGACATTTAGGCAATTATAAGACATTGGCTAAAAAGAGACAACAGTTCACATTGGCAAGCATGATTAAAGACATTATATCTTTCATTTATGAATGTCAGGAGTGCCAGGTGGAGAAGGTTGAGTGTCGAAAGGTTTTTAAGAAATTGCAACCATTGGAAACTCCATCACAGCAATAGCAAATAATTGGCAATGATTTTATTTTGCCACTTCCCAGGACTAAGAAAGGCCCAATGCACTTCTTATAGCTAAGTTCAGACTAACAAAAGGGTTTGTCTGTTGGCAAGTCATGTTAATATTACCTTTGAGGAAACCGCGAAATTATTGGTAGAAAATATTAATAAATTGATGGTTTCCCACAAGCCATACTATCCGACCGTGATGTGACGTTTAACGCCGACATGTGGAAGTTCATATTTAAGGTGTCAAGCATGACCTTAAAGTTTACTAGAGTATCATCCCTAGTTTGATGGCTACTCAGTGTGAACTAACCAAATGGTGATATACAAATACTTTGCAACTATGTTAATTTAGAAAAATTGGACTGAGATGATTTCTTAATTATGGTGGAAATTGCCATCTGTGCTTCTGATAATGCCCCCTTCCATAAAATAGTGAGTGACTGCTAGTAAAGAAAAAGGTCCTTATGCAGCTCATTTGCTTAAAAGTTTACAGCAAGCCTGCAATGCCATTAGTAAGGCAAATAAATCCCATCAGCTTTGCTATGATAAATGCCATACTGTGTGACATTTAAAGGTAGGTGATAAAGTTTGTGTATGGACAGCATCATTAAGATCAGTTAATCACAAGATTGGGAAATACTTATATAGCAGATATCAGGGGACTTTTAAAATTTTCAAAGTAATAAATAAGGTGACAGCCAGAGTTAAAATTCCGATTAAGTGTGGAGAAGTATAACGCTACATAGCTCTTTCTTAAAAAAACATAAGAGCAGGGTTGACAAGCAAAAAAGATAGAAATAGAAAAAGCCAGGACCAATCAAGAATCCATTCTATCTGGATGTGTATAAAGTACAAGATCTGCTGGATGTTAGGGGCAAGCCTCTAAAAAGAGAATTCTTAGTAAAGTGGGTTGCTTATGCTCAAACCTCTTGGGAGTCAGAGATCAACCTGCATCATTGAAAGAAGCTCGTGGTGAGGTTTTTTGCAAAGCAAAGAAAGAGTCCTTTGTTTGGCGCCAACATGACATGTAATTCCAATAGACTACATAGCGTACTTTGTGTACTAAAAGATAGCGTGACAGATATTTTTCTAAAGAGGAGGATTCATAAGAATAAAATTTTTAGACATCTGCTAAAATATCAAATTTTAATCAATGAAAAATGCATCAATTCATAGAAAAAAGGCGAATGTAGGTTCGTTTTTGTTTGTGTTCTGATATCTATTAAAATATTTTTTGAGATCTGGTTAAAGTCATGTTACCATGTTAAAGTATAGGGCAGTTGCGCTTGGCTGTTGTACACACCGACTTCTTAAATTCCTATGTATGGATCCATATTGGCGATGTGATCGTTTTCTTTCCCAAATGTGGTAAAGATATGTCGGTAATGAGATCGAGACCGCAGTTCGAGTTTACCCAGTGTTCATAACTGCAGATGTACTAATGATTTCTTAAAAAAAATTTTTGTGCAATAAAACAGCAACCTAATGGATGGCCAATACCTTGCTTAATGTTTTAAAAAACCTATTGGTTTTTTGGGTGAAAATACTCCATTAGATTAATTCGAATTATTGGTTATCCTTTTTTTTTATTTTTTTCGGATTATATGCAACCAAACTTACTGGAAATTTTATCTTGAATTATTTCGCCCAAAGTATTTTGTTTGCCTATTTTTTTCTTTTTTATTTTCAGGGTGCTGAATTCTAATGGTCTCTAGTTCTTTAATTTCCCGGTGACCTGGTCCCTTCAGACCCTTTTCGGCTTAATACAGCAGAACTACAGGAAAACTTGATACTGACCCCTCCCCCCTCCCCACCCCCACTATATCTATTGTATAAGTGCTTTGAGTCAAGGACCGTTACTTAGAGCAGGTAAGAGCAAGGGTTCGGGACTGATAACTAGAAAATCGCAACTGATATTACTGTAATTATGCATAACAATACTTTATTCTCTTAGAATACACCAACTCGCACATAATAATCATTTATTTACGACTACCATGGTATCTACAGGGCCCGTTAAACATGCATGCAATTCAATTACCTAATAATGCAATAAACCTTTGATCACTATAATCAACTACAGGCACTCTTGTCTTGCTGAGCGTTATATCACTAAAATTTATATTAAAGTGAGGCAGTGATCATTGCTTAATAGCGGACTATAGGTAATACTGAACATTCACGTCCCGAATCAAATATTCCAACTTCAGCACAAGAGAGCGCAAAGTCCCTCCTTTATTAAGCAAAAAAGGGGGGAGGAACAGTGACCCTTTATTAACCCCTCCACTGGTAGCATCAACCACGGTGGTTGCACCTGTTTCACATGCAAGTGCGTGCTCCAGTTGCGCTAAACCAACTATGGTTAGTTTTACCACTATAGCCCTCACTACTAGACCTAGCTATATTCCTGATTGCAACGACAAGTTGCTTAATAAGGAAATTACTGAATTAACATTAATTTATTTTAAACAGATTGTTAAAAACATAAAAGGGTTGTCCATATGCATCACATAGTCCAAGGATGCCTCCTATTGTTCATTACGTCTTATTCGGGGTTCCGGGAAAAATACGAACAATTCGTGATATCATTCAGCACTCATCCGTGGTTCTAATCGTCATAAAAGGAGCGAACTCACCGCGTTTCGTTTACTTGCCATCCAAGACGCTTTAACAGGTTCCAATTTCATAGTCCCATGTGGTATTGCGAGGTGAACCTCCACTCACTGCTTGGCAATCCGTGGAAACCTGGTTCCTCTATGGCTATCGCTCGTTACACAATCAACGCCGGCCAGCCATTACCATATGAGAAACGTAAGATCATCACGTATGAATTATGTAAAAGATAGTCTAAACAAAAAAAAATATTGTTTCTTAAAACATAATTACTTGTGTCCTAATTTGGCCAATTCCAAAATCTGACAGCTAGTTACATAATTTTTGGCGATTAGACAATTATTCTTTAACAGTTCAGAGTTCTTCTAACACGACGTAATTAATTTTATAGAACCATAAATATCAGGTTACACTTTCGTCGTTATATTCCAAAAAACAGATATATACATTACTGCAAAACACAACCTCTCATGACGAGAACCAAAAAGAATCTCTAAATTTTTTCTTTGACAAAAGGGATTACACGTTCAGCACAATCTTTTTTTAATGGAAGAAAAAAAAAACGAGCGCAACAATTTCCCCTTTAGAAACTGCACTGTCTACCAAGAAAATGTCCCAAAAATACAGCTCCAACAAAGGACATTAATGATTGCTCATGGCATATATACAATTCAAAAATTACAATTCAAAAAAAAAACACCGATCACACACCTTATTTTCTACTGTCTCTCTACGCCCTCCGTCAGACACACATAACTCCTAAGACGGAACGTCACAAACGCCCAATGATAAGTCTCGAACATGCCCCATAAAGGGTCATGCTCATGAAATAATACATATACGCATCCCTATTACACCTATACAAATAACTTTCTACACGCAAGCACTTATAACACACAACAATCTAATCAACAACCACCAATGATATACATTGCATCAAAACCCAAAAACAAAAAAAAAACAAAGCAATTATTCCATAGCACCACTAATGCACACACACCACTACCACTCAAGGTTGCAAAACCCCGTCTCACCTGTTGAAACCTTTATGTAGAGCGCGGTAGTCAGGATGTGGTAACCTCCATAATGCATAACGTGGCATAATATCCTGTTGAGGATGAGGTTCAGAACCTTGCATCTCTGCTTCACCCATATCTTCAGAATTAATTGCACCATCTCGCTCCATTCCTGATTTTCATTATGCATAGGTTCGCCCATCCCTTGATTCCCTTCTCTGCTGATAGGTGATCCCATTACCAGTCGTACCTCCCTCCTCTTAAGACACGATCTTTCCCACTCATCCTCTTCGTCCTCGTCTTCTGTGTCATCAACTTCCCTTTTACTCCCAATCCCTTATTTTCTCTGTCTCTTTGGGCGCGTCTCCTCCTTCTGCACAAGGCACGGTTTTAATCTGTCTACGTGGACTACGCATCGTGAATGATTTTTGCATTCTTCTATCTTGTAGTTCACTGCGTTAATACGTCGGAGGATACGAAAGGGTCCTATAAATTTTAGGCTAAATTTTCTTTTTGGACCCCCCCCCCTTACGTAATAACGAAACCATACTTCCCACTTGTAATTCTCTCAACCTATGCCCACGATTTGCCCATTTCAGATGCAAATTACGCCAATAGACACCCTGTTTTGTATCCCTATTCCGGACCCTCATCATATTCTCTACTAATTGCCATCGATACTGTGATACATCCATCGAATCATCAGCGATAGCATCACCTTCTCGACGACGCTCCACTGGGGGTCCTGGATCGAAGCAGTACAATAAAAACGAGGGTCTTTCCCCGATCGACTCATGGTGTGACGTCCTTAGGGCATACAAAGCATATTCTAGCACCTCATCCCAACTTTCGGGTTGCTCGTGACACAATGCCGTCACGACATCACAGAGCGACTTATTACATCACTCTGCAATCCCGTTGGATGTTGGACGATATGCAATTGTGAGTTTGTGTGTGATATGCAAATCCTCGCACATGGCTTCAAATACCGCTGAGGTAAAATTCGTTCCCCGGTCGCTAATTACTTGCTGAGGCACCCAGTTTCGACACACTATCTTCCGAACAAACGCCTGTGACATTGCATCATTCATCTGCTCGATCAGTGCCTCAGCTTCTACGAACCTGGAGAAAACATCAGTCATAACCAGAATGTAGCGATGGCCTCTACTTGATTTGCATACCGGGGCCACCACATCAATCACAACCTTCTGAAAAGGAAAGGAGGCCTGTATTCCTTTCTGATAAGGTGCTCGATTCACATTATTCTTAGTGATTTGGCATACCCTACAGTGGCTATCATCTGCTCTACATCCTTCCTCATTCCTAGCCAGAACCACTTCTGCAACAGTTTCCGGGTTGTGACCCCAACACCTCTATGGCCCATCGTGGTACCCTTTCAAGCATTTCTCCCGAAGTGCTTTTGGGGTGCAAAGTGCTTACTTTTACTGGTTACGTCACTATTTTCAACTATCACAAGACCGTCTTCGAACCTGCAATACCCTCTTTCAATGATTCCATTATCGTTTTCACCCATGAGTCGTCCTTCTGTGTATCCCGGATTTCTTCCCATGTTATCAGGGCTGAGAGCTCGGCAATCACTGAGCTGCGTTGCCACAACAGCATATCGGCCATTGCATTTTGCTTCCCCGCCACGTATTTGTATATGAAGCCACACTCCTCCAGCTCTAGCGCCCACCTCAGCATTTGCTGATTAGCATTGCGCATGCACTGGATGAATGCTAGAGGCTGGTGGTCAGTAAGGACTGTGATCGGGTGGCCCAAAATGATGTACCTAAAATAGCTAGCTGTGCGGACAATGGCCAGAGCCTCCTTCTCTATAACGGAATAATTTAGCTCGCCCCCTTGTAGCTTTTTACTAAAGAATGCTATTGGTCTTAACTGGCCTTCCCACTCTTGTTGTAGTACCTCACCAATAGTGCTCTTGGAAGCATCTGTGTGCAAACTAAACTCCTTGCTATGGTCGGGGGCGATTACCAGAAGCTCACTGCTCAGGATGGATTTGATCTCCAGAAATGCCTCCCTACAGGCGGTGTTCCATTGGAACGGCACCCCTTTTTTCGTCAGTTCTGTTATTGGCCCTAGGATTTGTGAGAGCGCAGGTAAAAATGGCCTGTAAAAGTTCACGGACCCTACAAAACTGCGAACCTCACGTACACTTTTGGGCTCAGCCAAATGTTGAATAGCTGCTACATTATCCGGATCGGGCTTCGACCTATCCAGTGTAAAAATGTGACCCAAATAGTGCATGCGTGGGGTGCAAAACTGGCACTTGGCTGGTTTCTCCACCAGCTCTCACTCCCTAAACCTCTCCAGCACCCACCGTAACACGTGCTCATGCTCCTGGAACGTTGTTGTTGATATTAAATCGTCATCCAGAAACATATGCACGTTTTCCCCCACCCTTCCCAACTTTTCGCCACATATTGTTGGAACAGGTTGGGATGAATTTCTCCCACCCTGGGGCAACCGTCTGAGCTGGAATTTCCCCCATGGCGATTGGAAGGCTTAACACTCCCTCAGTGAATTGTCCAACGGTATCTGATAATACCCGTTGTTAAGGTCAAGCACTGAGAAGTATTTATGCCCCCTCAACTCTTCCAGGAAATCTTTTATAAATGGTGCCGGAAAATCCACTGGGGACGTAAATAGGTTTACCTTACGCAAATCTAGGGTAATCCAGGCGTCCCCATTCTTCTTTGGAACTGCGTGGACTGGAGAGTTCCACGGGCTCATGCTGGCCGCGATGATTCCGGCCTGCTCGAATTCGTCCAGTTTCTCCCAATAGGCTTCCCGATAAACGTGGGGAATGCAATATTGTCGTGTGAACACCGGCTTGGTCTTGTCAATTTCATATTCGGTGACATAATCGGACACCCTGCGTACCCCTGTCACTTCATTTGAGAAAACATTCGCAAACTCATGAACTGTTTCTAAGATATGACCCCGCTGCCCCTCCTCTACTGATCCAATTTGCTTCTTAAAACATAATTACTTGTGTCCTAATTTGGCCAATTCCAAAATCTGACAGCTAGTTACATTTTTTTCGGCGATTAGACAATTATTCTTTAACAGTTCAGAGTTCTTCTAACACTACGTAATTAATTTTATAGAACCATAAATATCAGATTACACTTTCCCCACTATGTTCCAGAAATAGATATATATGTTACGGTAAATATGAAGAAAAGGGGAATATATATAATAACCGGTTATTATTCATAATCACCGTTTACAATGAGAAGTTTGATAAATAACCTTCAGTTTATTATTTTTACCGGTGATTTTAAAAAATTCCCAAACGTAGTTGGCTTTTTTAATAAATAGTTCCTTGAAAACGCAATTCGCAAACTCATATGCGGTGCAACAAATCCAATTGCCACTCTTGCGTTTTCTTTTCTCCAAAAACTAACATAGCTGGTTAATCTTCACTTTCCAAACACCACATAAAGTAAAACTGCAATATAAAAATAAGACCATCCATAAAAAATTGTCGTGATGGGAAAAACAAAATTACACATTCCACGCGTAATTCCTTATTAATAAAAAGAATCAAAAATATACTTGTTTCTTATATTAAGTCAAATTAGATGACAACAGCAAGCAGAATAAATAGCTAACGCCTCACAAATTGACTGGTATCACTTCACTTGGTAACATAACTTCAAACAACCAAAAATTCTTCAACGCATTGGACAGAACGAATGAAAACTCGCAGTCTATAAAAAAATTAATATGTGAATCCCCTTATTGCAAAATTCACCGCGACTGTATATCCTGTGAGTAATAGACCCATACAAAACTCGTCCTTTACAGGTGAAGAGATTGCAACACATCCGCTGTTGAAAACACATTCAAACAGAAGACTGGAAATTGAACATGACCTCAAATTCAAAAAGAATGACTAACTATTTTATTTCATTACAGATCAAAAGAGACTTAAATTAGACAATAGAAAAATTGCAAAATTTGAATGGACGTGTTACAATTCATAACTAATGCTTCGTGTTAGAAATCACTCGCAGTAACCATCATCTTATTAAGAATATCATCATGTATTTAAAATCATTAACCAAATCTTATCTAAACCTAACTTAATACAAACATAAAAAAAATTACCATAACTAAAACCTGATCTTACCTAAACTTAACCGAACTTTTATCATAAGCGTCGCTACAACAGGTGTCTGAATACGAATCCTAACCCAACCTAACCCAACCTAACCAATCCTAACTTAACCTAGCCTGATCTGACATAAACCTAACCTAATTAAAACGTAACCAGTCTAACTTAACAAACCGAACAAAAAACCTTACCTCACATACCTAATCAAACATAACCTAACTTAACCCAAACCACGGTATAAGAAGGAAAGGTAATCCGACGAACAATGGCAGCATTGTTAGGAGATGTTTACAATCTTGTCCGTAGTTCGCAAGTTATTTCGCAGAGGGCGCTGTTGAAAGGGAGGCCGTTTTTCTCCTTATGTGTGTAAGAAAATTGCTCGTTTTCTTCTGTATATTTACGTAATTGTTGTTTTTAAGGTTTTATTTATTTTCTAGAAATTAAATTAGAAGAAAAAAAATAGCATTTGAAATAAAACATGTAGGCTTTCTTTTATTACAAATATTTGTAGTTGAATGAGAAGCCGATGAGTGAATAAATGAGAAGCCGATAGGTGAATAATTTTAAAAATTTCATTAACTTTCAAATTATGTCGTATTATTATTCTAACATTATTGTTAAGGAATTTCATAATGAACTTACATTTTATAATCATTGTATTTGATTAATCGTGAAGAAAATTTTTCAGTGAAAATTAAAAATATATCGTGAAATTAATGACTCACATGTTGATTTTTAGAATAAAGTTTATTAAACATATTGAAAGGAGTAATTTTAATCATATTAAGTTTTATATTACATTTGAAGTATTAATAATTTGAAGTAAATGAAATTAAAGTTCTTGTGATTTGAAATCCAGTATTAAAGGTGAAGAATGATTTTTGGTGAAACTTGAAGAATTCCAAAAACAAAATTCTACAAGTTTCAGTAACAATCATTCCTCACTTTTAATATTGGATTTCATAAACACAAGAATTTCAATTCAAAAACATTAGACTGACACTGGTGAAATCAGTTATTTATTTATATACTGAATTTTATTTGTTTAAACTTCTTAATAATATAAACGAAATTTACGTGTTTATTATATACAAGTTACTTATTAAAAAATTTAGCTTTTCTCTTTTGTTCCCTTGCAAGTTTTTTATATCATCATTAAACTGCTTAGAAAACTGCCGCATTCTCAGCAACACATACTAGTGTAACAATTCGGCTACTACATCTTTTTTATGTTCTTCGCAAGGGAATGAAAGTGGAGCAATTTCTAATGTTTTGGCAATAGTGATTTCGTAGGCATTTTCTTTCTCTGCTACTTTGGCAAATTCTTTCTCTGCAGTAGTTAACATGTTGAAAATATTTACTTTAGGATGAATAAGGCGGCCTCTGGTTTTCAGATTAACTAGAACTGCCTCCTTATGCTCTGAAAATACACCCTCAGATGAAAAAGCATGCCTACAAATCTCACAAGAGCTAATTTTTGCCATTTTTTTGCAAACATAACCTGTAACATAATAAATTATGCAGTCCATAATTCGTACTTCATAGTAATCGTGGCTATGATCGTAGCAGATGACATCTTCAGCTTCCCACTCTGTCGTGGCTATCAGTCCATCCAGCTTTGATTTTAATTTTTCAATCAAAACAGATTTTCTGGAAGAATCCTTCTCCCTGAACGTTGAGATATATTCTTCAAAAGTCAGGTTTGGTTTCTCAAGATTTGTGGCTTCACAGTTTCCATTCTTTGGAGGCTTCAACAGGCCGTATACAGATAGCAACTTGTACACCTGCAAAAAGGTTGGCATACTTGGGTGATCGTTTTGGCAACCTGCTTGCCGAATGACACCAAAGAATCTATGAATAAAAAATTGATTGCAATGAATAACTTTTGTAAAATATCTCGCGCACATTGCTAAGGTATAAATATGTGTTTTAATGTTATATTAGAAATTTTGAATTTTGTTTCCTCATGGCATTGTTTAAAAAGGCTTCTTTAAATCTTAAGAATCTTCTTATAAGAATTACCCCAACTTACCTCAATAACATCTTGATTCATTTTTGAACTTAGCACATATTTAAAGTTACAAGAATTTATAAGATAGTCAGACAATTGAATTGTTGACATCAGTGTAACTCTTAAACCCTGTGCAGTTTGGTCGGACAAAAAGAAATGTTTTTGAATTGTCCCATTTGTAACCTCGCTTTCCCAGGAATTTAGCCAATGTAAGCATTTCTCTAACACCTGTGAATATGTATGTGAAAGGTCAAAAGTATGTGGAAATGGTTACCTAAATAAAATTTATTATAACAATCCCATATAATAATGAATTCGAATTGTGAAAATGTATAAATGAAAAATCTGCATAATACTGAAAATTATATAAATTTCTGATACATAATTTAGATAAATATAATAAAGTGAAAAATATATGAATTTCAGGCTCTATACCATCAGGTTTTTTCCTCCGAGTTTTATTCCTTCTTTTGGATGTTTCCTATTCAGAGCATCAAACGTCACGTTCATTCGAATGGTAAAAGAAATAGTCGCTGATGAATCTGCCAGTTCTGTGCATCCTCGGCTCTTGTAAAATAATAGACCATCAGCTACTGATTGACTGAATAACTGTAAAAAATAAAATGAATTAAAATAAACTGTCTGATTAATTCAGTTTAAACTTTATCTTTATTAATGACATTCATTACCTGTGTAGCTAGTTTCACTCTCATTTTTTCACAGTTCGATGGATTTATGTGTTCAGCCTTTATTTTGGGGCATACTCTTAATCTGGCATCATGTTTTTGACCTAACAAGTATAGGTCTGTGTAGTGTCGCCATTTAATAACATCCCCATTCACCTGAAGACCGATAAAATAAAACAAAATAAAACGTAAACATGAAATAACTACTGACATTTCACATATGGTCTAATCAGTAATATATTAAACTTACTATAAAAGTTCCTCTCTGTTGCAGACAATTCCTTATGGTTTTTATCAAATGGGATGCGTCTGAGAATGCATATACTTTTCTGCTGTCATCACAAGGATGAATAAAAAAATTCATTGTATCATGTAATTTTCCAGACACTCCAAGCTGATTCCACATGGATCAGTTGGTTGATGCACCATCACAGATAATGCCATGAACATTTGCCCCAATACTTTCCAATTTTGTTATTGCTTGCACAACTAACTTTGTTAAAACTGAAGAATTTGTTGCACCTTTCGCAGAGAAGCAAGCAATGGGTTGCGAAAAGGAACCAGTGAAAGACTGGAAAATAAACACTAGTGCATGATCTGCTAATTGGTTAGATGAAGTTGCCGCTGAAGAAGCATCGGAGGCTGGTGGACTTAAGTTACCGAAATTTACAAATCCATCATATGCCATTGTGTCCATATTTACTGTCATACTCTTTCTTATTTGCATTTCATCAAATATAAGAAGTCCATGCCGATCAATTTCCCTCGTTTTGCACAACTTCTTTCTGAAAGCTTCCAAAAACTGTTCATGAAAGCCACACTTGGTGTTTGCCATTCGTAAATATTTTCGAATGGTTGAAATGCAAGGCAGGGGAAGAAGTTCATTATCTTTTAAGAATTTATATGCTGAAGGACTTTTAATATGAAATAAAAGACACATCAATAACCAATCACCAGTGTATCGTCTGCTAGTTTTTGTAGTTTTTTGTCCAATTAAAATACATTCTCTAATTGTTAATTCCTGTCCAGGAGAGAGCTGCAGTTCCTTTAGATATGAATCCAATTGCTTTTCATTTATCAGGTTGTATTTTGCCTGCAGAACTTGAAGTTTACTTTCCAAAACTCTCTTCTGTCGTAACAATCTCAGTGTTTAACATTTTGTATTTGTGCCTTTCGTAGAATTTCTCTTTTTTCTTTTGGGCAGAATTCAGAAAGACGTATATATTTTCTTTTTGATGCTAGAGGAGTATTTTGTCTAGATTGATGTCTATCAAGCGTAGAACACAACGTACTGCAGGCTTTACAAACATGTTGGTTGCTGTCAGTGACAAAAGTGCATTTTCTGTGGCGCCACACACCAAAATGTTTGTAGGCACATACAGGATTTATTGTTGAGCTGTATGTCATTTCACTTGGCCCACCAGCACACACTTTCATTTGGTCAAAAACTGTTAGTCCTTTTTCAATGTCTGCAATAGTGTGCATTTCGATGGTTCCACTTATGAGAGATATGTTCACAGGATTGTTGTAGACAAAGCTCTTCACTTCATACTTCCCCGAAGCCACTTTATCGAAACACAATTGCTTACATGCAACTGGTGCTGTTCAACTCCTCCAGGATATTTTACCACTTGCAAAAACACTACACTACTAGAACTCTCATTATTAATTTTATGGACATTCCATGATTCGTTAGGCATCATAATTTTTCCAGCAACGTTATTAAGCGCTTGAAAGTCCAAAGCATTAGTAACATTTAAATTTGATTCAGTTACATTTGCAGTGTTTCCATAATTTGTTTCGAAAAAAGTTCTTGTGTCATTTGCAAATGAGTGGACATGCTCCTTATTCTCATCCACATTCACAATGATATTCATTCCACAAACTTCAGTGACTGCAAACGTCTTGATCTGATGTTTGTGAGTTGCTTTTTGTTTTTGATTGTTTATTATTGCTATGGTTCAATGGAAACTCTCTTAGAGCTGGGCGCTTTGTTGGCTTACTTATTTTTGTTATGTAGGAGGGGCAGTTGGGTAAGATAGATGGAACAGCCTTTTTTTCAAGTCTCGGGTATCTGAGATTCTGGCGCGCAATAACTTCTCCATTTACCTCAACCGTCTTTTCACGTATGATGGAATGTTGAGCAAAGTGTTTCTCGCACACATAATCTGCTTCCGTAGTTCCCTATCGTCTCGTTTTATAGCATTTTTCCACTTAATTAGTAGATCTCCAGATGGGGCTTTGAACATTGAAACATTTTCAGGGCAATTTTTATACCCAGAATTACATCTGGGTACAAAACATTTCTTTCCCATTTTCAATCACTACAAAAAAGCAAGAAAAACCATCACATAAATAAATAAATACATGTAAATAAATGAATTAACAAACATATATGTAAGGAATCCAAGATCAAGAGAGAGGCTATATACAATCAAATGCCCCTGAATTAGAATAGTCATTTTTCATGTTATTTTTTAATACCGTATACACAATGTGATCAAAAGTTTAGGGATACCAGCATTTCTGCGTAGCAGGCTTCAGATAACAGAAATTAGTGAGCGGTGGCTCCCTCTTATGCTCTAATGACGGCCTCCAACCCTCCGAGGAAGAGTTTCCACCAGTTTTTGGTAATAAGCTGCAATGCCCTTCAGAGCACTGTAGTTCAGCCACGGAAGAAGGACAGCGTGGTCTGGCTTGTAGTCAACGTTCCAATTCATCTCACATGTGCTCAAAGGATTGAGATCGGTGCTCTCGGCAGGCCAATCCATTACTTCAACCCCGTTCTGTTGAAACCAGCCGTGAACAGGTCTTGCTTTATGGCAAGGAGCATTGTCATGTTGTACAAAAGAGGCCCATCTCCGAACTGCTTCCACAATGTTGGCAGTTGTCCAAGATGTCTCGATAAGCAACATCATTCTTCGTTCCTTAACAGGAACAAGCTGACCCAGTCCAAACCATGAAAAAGAGCCCCATACCATGATGCCACCTCCTCAAAACCTCACAGTGGGCACCACATACTCAGGTAGGAAACGCTCTCCAGGCATCCGCCAAAGCTAATTTCATCCATCTGATTGCCAGAGTGTGTAGCCTGATTCACCACTCCATAGGATACGTTTCCAGAGTTTCATGCTTCAGTTTCTGGGAGTTTTACACCACTCCAAACGTCGCCTGGAATTGTTGTCATTGATGAAGGGCTTGTGAGCAGCAGCACAACCATGGGAACCCAGGGAATGGAGTTCCCAATGAATGGTCATTGTGCTATCAACAGAGGAAGCAGAATTTCTGAACTCTGTAGCAATCACTTCAGCAGAAGAACTTCGATTGTTCCGGGTCACTCAACGATTTCTGTCTGTCAATTTCTTGGGTCTGCCAGTTCGTGGTTGCACTATTCTTGTTCCCTGGATCTTCCATTTCGCAATTACATTGTTTGTAGATGTACGGGGTATTTGCAAAATGGTGGAATTCTCACGGACTGACTTGTTGCACAAGTGGCATCCGAACGACCCGTATCTTAATAATACGAAGCGAATATTTGTTTGAAGGCGTATGATGCTATTTAAATAATTTATATGTCATTTTCATGCAAGATTTGGCACATTCCTTGATTTATGAGGGGTATCCCAAAACTTTTGATAACAGTGTATATGCGCAATAGAAAAGAGGTGGTCAGTCCACTTGTCTACATGAAAAATTTATTCTTCTTATATGTATACATTTCAGTCACCAAGTGACCTTCTGATGGACCTTAAACATATAGGTCAAAGCACAGAGACGAATCGAAACCAGTATGAACGAACATTTTGGTTCCAATACTCATTTCCAAAAAACTTGGGACAGTGCAACATATAAGAAGAACTCCAACACATTTGTTTGGATTATTGTATTGCCGTTTATTTCAACGCATTACAATACATAAACGATAAATTAGGCATGGGATCACATATCTTATATGCTTAAAGAAAGATACAGGTGGTTTTCCTGTTTGGCACGTGCAACACACTCCCAAAAAAGTTGGGACAGCACGGCGTTTACCAGGGTGTGGCATCACCTCTCCTCTTGATGACACACTGTAATCTTCTGGGCATCGATGACATTAATCTTTCTAACACCGTAACCGGAATTCTGTCCCATTCCTGTTGGATATAAGTTTTCAGCTGTTCAACTGTCCGGGGTCGTTGCTGTCGTAGTTTTCGTTTAATAATACGCCAAACGTTTTCTATAGGCGACAGATCCGGGCTACAAGGGGGCCAATCCAACATACGAATGTGCTGCCGACGTAGCCATGCAGAAGTTATGCGCGCTGCATGCGGTCTGGCGTTGTCTTGTTGAAATATACACTGACGTCGTCCAAACAGGCGCCTCTTAGATGGCACCATAGCTTGTTCCAGGATCTGTATATACGCTTCAGCATTGACGGTGCCATTGCAGATGTGCAAGTCTCCCATTCCATGGCCACTAATAAGGCCCCAGACCATGACAGACGGTGGTTTCTGTGCCGAACGCCTGTAGCACGCGGGAATATCCTTTTCGTCTTTGGTCCGGAGTGTACGGCGTCCATTATTTCCGTAAACAATCGTAAATGTTGATTCATCGGACCACAATATGTTCTTCCAGCGTGCTTGGGACCAATTGCGATGGGCTCGAGCCCATATCAGACGGCGACGTTGCTGTCGTTTGTTGATGTATGGCTTCCGTTGTGCACAGTATAACTTAAGTTTGCATTTGTGGATGCACTGGCGTAGAGTATTCAATGTTAATGGCTTCCCGAAGAAATCGCGGGCCCACGTGGCTATGTCCGTAATCGCAGCATTCCTATGCGTGACGCAGTGACGTCGGAGGATCCGAAGAGCTCGAGCATTCAGAATAGTTTTTCTACCTTGGCCTTTCCGAACTGTGATCTTACCACTATCTTGGTAGCGCTTGAAAATATTATGTACTGTAGATGATGACAGGTTAAATCTTCTGGCTATTGCATGCTGAGAAATGTTGTTGGTGAATTCTTGAATAATTCGAACACGAAGATCTTCGCTAACTGGCTTGCCTCGACCCATCGTTCCGAATAAGTTACCTGAACGACGGATGGCAACTGTTATTTATACGGAATGTAGTACGACGTCATCATTCTAGATTATTCCCGAACGATTCGGAAGGTTCCACTACTAACGGCGCTTTCTACAACGTATGTCCCTACTATTTTGGAACGTGTTGCAACACTCCCATTCAAAATGAACGTCCCGGCCACGATACAAAATGTTTTGCTGCACACAGTATATTTATGTCATTTCATAAACGTATCTGCTATTTTGTATTCGCGAGAAAGTTTTGTTACATCATCCCTTTTTGTTTTTTCTATATATTTTGCACTGTCCCAACTTTTTTGGAAATGAGTATTGTATATAAAGAAGTATAAACCAGAAAAATCAGGATTTGCAAACCACAATTTGACCAGCTGTCATGCGGCCACGAAAGACAACATAAAAAGTATACATGTGACGGACGACTATAGGACTCTTAATTTTTTAGAATCTCTTGAAATCTCCAAAAATCTCCCGGTTAAGTTAATGAACCTAGACAGAGGACCTTAACCAAGGCTTAACCAAGTGGAAGAAGGTACTTATATTAAGTTCACTAGTCCGGTTTTTGTTGTTCACCAATCATGACTTCTCACCTTATGTGGCTTCAGAGTGGCCCCTATTTCTCAATTGTACTTTATTGTGTATATATACAACCCCTGTAAATGTTGGATATTGTATCATACTGAAGAAGGTCACTTAGTGACTGAAATGTACACATATATGAAGAATAATTTTTTCTTGTGGACAAGTGGATTGACCTCCTCTCTTCTATTGCGCAGTAAGTATCCACAGTTTAATAAGGTGCTTTTATTTTTATTTTACTTTAATAGTGTATATGTTATTAAGGATGCTGTTGGCTTGGGAGCAAGCAAGTCAGTTTGTTTTTTTCATGCGGCCTCCAAAGGGACCACATTGTGAATCACGATGTCCGTCGATGTGCATTGTATGCATGGTATAAGAAGGGTACCGTGGCTCTGTGCAGGACTGCCAAAATCTGTGGGACCAGAGAGATAGAAACTATCATAACCATGCCTGGAACATTATTAAAAATTTTTAATTTGATGTTGAAATTGTAAATTTTAAAATTTAAGTAAGAAAATCAGCTTGGAATTGATCTGAATTTGAGCTAGAAAAATTTCATTAAACTGGATGTTTTAAAAAGTTACTATTAAGGCATATTTCTTAAACCAGTTTATTAAAATTACTTTACTACTCGATTATATTAATTATAAGATCAGTTGCTTAATTTAGGGAATGCAGTGGTTGGGCGTCTTTGATTTAGAGTTCTTAATTTAGAAAAGAGTGGCCCCATGGCCGTTTACAGGATTTTTTAAAAGGCGGCTTCTCAAAAGGAAGGTTTTATATCATATCTTTTATCTTTGATAGCTCACTAATAATTAGAGGGGCAAGCCTCTGCTAAACCCCAGCCAATCGCAACTGTTCGTGTGAATTTTTAAATTCTCCTTTAAAATTTCTTTATTTATAAAAAAATGTTTGTTTTTGTCCGTTTTTTCGTCTTAATAATTTTACGTAAGAGTTTTCTTATAACAAAAAACGACGCTTATGTGCAGATAGCATGATTGTCATAAATAAACAGTTGACGACTACGATAACCTGTCGCCGCACCATTTTACTCTCGTGTCGTCACCCTCAGCCACTTCTCTTTCATTCGCGCAATTTTCGCCAACAATCGTCTCCTCTTTTCTCCTAGTTTCATTACAATATTCTTAATAACATAATGTGATATGGGAAAAATATTCTAATAGCGTGGATTTGAGTCAGTATCATAAACTTAAAAAGCACATTGTAAATTAGCTTGATCACTTGCATGGTTATGTGAAGTTCTTTACTTCGGGTGGTATTTAAGAAGTGTCAGTTAGTATGCATGCTAACATGATGTAACTTTATAAAAAGTGCACATTATTCAGTGATATTATTTCCATTAATAAAATTACAGATTGTAAAACGAAACAGTAAAGCCCGCATTTAGAATGAGAACTTGCTCAAGACCATTGTTGAATACAAATTCCATATTACTGAATTTCTACTCAACAATGGTTTGAGGGAGAACATCATTAGTGCTCATTCTGAATACGATTTTAATTTTTCGACGTTATTAATCTCATTTATAACCATACAGGACAAAGCTTGAATACATGACTTTTAAAATGAGCATAAAACCTAATGATATAAAACAGACTTACCTAAACTGATGAATACCGAAGAGCTGTTGTTTCACAAAGTGACCATTGCTTTCCACCGTCTGTCGCTTGGGAATCTGGCCTCCCTGTGCGGAGCGCCGCCAGACACGGACAAGATTGGAACTACGGACAAGATTGTCACATGGTCACGTGGTATCGTCGGATTACCTTTCCTTCTTATACCGTGACCCAAACTTACCATAACCTAAACCTAACACAACTTTAAACCAACACAACCCAATCTAACCTAAATTTACCTAAACATAATTTAAACCTAAACTTACCTAAACATAAATTACTATAAACCTAAACTAAACTAATCTGAGCATACACTAAACCCAAACCAAACCTTAATCTAAACTAACCCAACACACCATAACATAACCTAACATAACAAACTAATCTAACCTAACCTAAACATAACCTAATCCAAAGCTAATCTAACCTAATCTGAACCTACCCTAAACCCAACCTAAACCTAACCCTAATCTAACCAAAACCCAACCTAACCACAACCTAACATAACCTGACTTAACCAAACCTATACAAACCAAACCCATACCTTATCTAACCTACCCTCATACTAAACAGACACACACCATGCTCTTTGCTTACAGGTTTACTTCCGTCCAGCCGGATACGGTTGACTAATGGTTCGCGTTTTGTTGTAATCATTCGCTGCGAGCACCATGTTTGAAATGCGAATCACTTAACTTGATTAACCTAACTACAACATCCATATCATAATATCACAACCAATTTTCTCGCTGCTGCAGGCAAATCATGCATTAAACATAAAATTTTGCTTATTCTAAGCATAAACAGTTATTTCCCAGATTGGAAATTCCAGTCGATTTTGCTAACACCACTTCAGCATTCTTTGCCATTTATGAGGAATAAAAAATTTTATTCAGGTTTCATTTTTTGAATCTTAGTAATTAATTTTTTAGGGATCACATCGAACCCGACTGAGGTATGCCATATTACGGAAATATCTAAACTGTTTTTTCGGAGTTTCACTTCCCGGACGCCACACGCTTGACCTAATCCACCCCACCCTCTTGAAGAGAGGCTGATGCCACCACCATCAACAATTTTGCAGGCTTTCCCTTAGGACAAAAAACTAAAATGCACTACAAAAACACAACATGATCAAGAAATTAAAGTTTAAATTTTTTCTTCTGCTTGGTGCGGACTTTTTAGAGTTTGAGTGCTCCCAGCTTCCCCCACACACAGGCTTCAACACATAAGATTGCCATTTACACTCCCAAATTCTGTCGATTTTTGAAAATTCTTTTCATTTATCGGCTGTGTGCGCCAACTGACGGGAAAATTTGTAATCACATTGTTGAAATGCTTTTAAGTTTAATTAACACCATTTGCTCTCAGTGACTTGAGAGCTCAGTGGTAAAGACGTTGATTGCTAATCAAAACATCCAACTATCCCAGGATCGAATCCCATCGCTGGAAAAAAAAAATTGAAGAACCAAAAACAACATCGGTAAGTAATTTAAAATAAATAAAGAAATATAATATAAGTGGAAAATAGAGCAAGGATAGCAAGAGAGAGAAACGTAGAGAAAAAGAGAGATAGCCAAAAGAAAGACAAAAAAATTTTTTTCTGCCAAACTTTTAAAGATTACGCCCACACTTTTAAGATTGGCCCCCCCCCCCCCACCAAAAACCAAGCCCCTGTTTTTCTCAATCCCCTTCAAAATAGTCGCCCACTTTTAAAATCCTGGCTGTAGATAGCGCAACTGTTCGATTCTGAGAAAACGCAAGAACAATAATCGCATTTGTTACGCAACAAGAGAGCTTGCGAATTTTATCAAATTTACCACACAAAATGGTTATTATACATAATCACTGGCTACTATACATAATTCCCGGATTCATCACATTTACCCTAGCATATACATTACTGCAAAATACAACCTCTCACGACGAGAACTAAAAAGAATCTCTAATTTTTTTCTTTAACAAAAGGGATTACATGTTCATCACAATCTTTTTTTAACAGAAGAAAAAAAACAAACGAGCGCAACAATTTTCCCCATTGGAAACTGCACTGTCTTCCAGGAAAATGTCCCAACAATACAGCTCCAACATAGGACATTATTGATCGCTCATGGCATATATACAATTCAAAAATGACAATACAAAAAAAACACCGATCACACACCTTATATTCTATTGTCTCTCTGCTCCCACCATCAGACACACGTGACTGCTAAGACGGAACGTCACAACATTTTCTAGCTGTTGCCAATTCAGCACGGAACCATCTACTTTAGTGAAGTGTTCTTTGTTTTAATGGAATAACAGGACTTATTTGACTTGCATATTGGTTTTATGTATGCTGATTTCCCAAATACAGATCTGTTCACGTTTCGATATAAATCTAGTCCAACTTCTGGCGCAGTCTAGTTTTGAGAATCCTAGATTGATTACAGTGGCCAATAATTAAAAGCTGAAATTATCTGTAAATGGCAATGTTCTATGGGTTTCTTTTTTAGAATAGTTTTTATTTTTACTTGGTGCACAAACCCTTGCATACGTAACACAATGTATTTGTGAGGCATTTCAAATATTTGAAATCATCTAACTTTGGATTATATTGATCCTCAAAATATTGGGCAGAATATTATCATTTGAAATAGTTTAATAATATTTTATTAAAGTTATTATTATACCAGGTGAAAAAATAAAGCGTTACAAAGTTTATTTCAGAAACAAAGCATTATCAAAAAGAAAGTTTTGAACAAATGTTGTACCATATGAAGGGTATGATTTATCTTTTATATGGTGAAGGTTTTTAAGTTCATTTAAGGTGAACTACATTATTTAAGTGGATAGATATTTCTGTTTATTGAAACAAATCTAAAAAGCAACTTTGACTATATTGTTTCAGAGAAAAAATTTCCTAAACTCTGAAACATCTTCAAAAGTTTGGGTCAGAGAGAAAATTGTTTCAGATACAAATTTGCTGTTTAATAAACAAATGAAGTTGACTTTCAAATGAATTTGAAAACTACGAAATAGAAAATGAAAATACTACTGTTTTGTAGAAATCATATGGTATAACATATACTCAAAAATTTCTTTTCGATAACGTTTGTTTTCGAGACAATAATTCGTTACCAATGGACCTTTTCTGCGATACTTTACCGTGAACTGGTGGCAGATATGAGAACTACACCCTGAGGAAAAAGAAAGTAGAGCTGTAACGAGGTTTGTATGAAAATTGTAGGATGCATCATACCAATTAATTGTTCGGTTTCTTTATGTTTAAATCGGAAAAGGAAAATTCAAATATCTCATTTCATCATTTTCCAAAAAACGAAGGCTATAAAATTTAGAAGAGAAAATTTCATTCCAGTAGAAATGGCATATGTAGAAGAACAAAAGGATGAGACAAGATAACTCTGGAATTAAATAAAAAATCAAAATGAATATAGTGTGGCAGACCCTGAAAAAACCCTGTTAGTAGTACTCTGATGATAATAACCACTTTTCAATTCACCGAGTAACTCTCTTGTGTATTGTAAACTACATCTGTAACAGTAAATCTTCAATTTCCCGATGGTCCTCTTATAAAAGGCTTCAAATATATATCTTAATTATCATTCTAAATCTGTTGGATAATTATTTTCATTTTATTAGTGTTAATATTAAAGTGAATTAAAAAGTAGCTTTATTGATGTTTCTGCATTGCTGTAATTTGTTTTGGAATAAATGCATATGCACTACAGCCCAAAACATGTAAGTATGATAAATCTGTAAGGCTTTTCCTTCCCCAAAATGAATTTGGGGTACGATTATTAATACTTGTGCTAGGAATAAGGTTACAAATATAGTTGGCATGGCGAACGGCTTCTGCCCAAAAATAATCAAGGGCTCTTGACTCAAACATCAAACAAAGTGCTTTATCAAGCAAAGTTCTGTTCAAACGTTCAGCTACCCCGTTCATCTGGTGTGTATAGGGGACAGTAAATTGTTGTACAAATCCTAAATGGTTACATAACTGTGTCAGGAATCATTTTTGAATTCAGTACCATTATCACAACGAATAATTTTTACTTTCCGTTCACTTTGACGTTTAATTGATAAAATAAATTGATTTAATTTAGTTGGAACCTCAGATTTATTTTTTAGGAAATATACCCAGCTCTTACGAGAATAATTGTCAACACATCCCAAAAAATATTTATTGCCTTCAAGAGAAATTTTAAAGGGTCTGCCAAATCAACATGAATTAATTCAAGTATTCTAGAAGTGGACCTTCCTATTGCATGAAAACTAGTATTGCACATTTTCCTTTTAATGCAAACCTTATAATTCTTTAACAAAGGGATTGAGCCTGTAATCAAGTGTTGCTTTTGAGCACAAGGATGTCCTAATAATAAGTGCCATAGATTTCGAGAAGTATTATGTGAAGTTTTTAATTTTTCTACATTGTTAATTAAGCAAATATTATTAACCGCAGGTAACTCAAATAAACCTTTTACCATTGGAATTGTATAATGAAAATTATTGTTGGAAAGAAAACAACCATATTTTGATAAATTATAGTATAACCCAATTCGAGTAACTTAATAGCTGAAATTAAATTTTTGCGAATATCTGGCACACAAACATCTCCAACTCGTAATTCTACAGTTTTTATTTTCTTTACATTTGCAACATTCTTATCTGCTATTAATACTACAGTATCAGAAACATCTATAATGGAAATAAAAATATCATTTTTAGTAATGTGAATTGTTGCTCCAGAATCTATAACCCAACCGTCTCTAACTTCTACAGTGAAAATGTCACCACTTACTTGTAGTTGATTGGTAGTTGCTGGTATAGCTGGCTGTGGATTGTTAGGTAAAATCACTCTACAATTTCTCTTCATATGACCAAATTTTCTGCAACGAAAACACCGGAGGATGTGGTTGCTAGTAGACGCTCGAGATGAAGTGGTCTGTTGTTGATTAGGACACTACCGACGTCCTTGACGACATGAGCATTTGCAGTTGCATACCAGAGAATTTGATTTAGTTGACGTGGTGATGCAGACTTCTCTATCAGTTGGTGTCTGACAAATACTGCGATGTAATGCTTCTTGTAAAATACCTGTTCTGATGTTTTCTACAATCAAGTCACTATCAAGACGAAAACTACCCGCTAGGTGATCCCAAGAAGCTGGAAGTCCAACAAGTAGTTGAATGGCTAAACTACTCTCGTCTGAAGCAACTTGGCAATTTTTGAAATTTTTTTGTCATATTTTTTTGGATTTTCACTGTCAGCGAGATGAAGTCATCCTAATTGCATTTGAAGTTGCATACGCCGCAGAATTGTTTTATCAACATATAGTTTTTCCCACCGCTGCCATAGCTGTTTAGCTGTTACATTTGCGTAAATGCTATTTAGAAATGCTGTTGATAAATGAAGAATAATTTCACTTCTTGCCTTTTCATCTAAAGTCACATCAATGGTTGTTTCCATAGACTCAGGGTTCGTAGTGTCATCATGCTGTCCTGCAATTCGATGTGTAGAAATTGTAGTAGTAGAAGGTAGCGGACAAATTGCTTTCCATAATACTTTTGAGATTAGCAACGCTTTCATTCGAAGTTGCCATAAGACAAATCCCTCTTCTCCTTGTAACTGTTCTACTTGACGCATCATCTTTTATGCTCTGCTCTTGCAACAAAACTTGTGTTTATTTAGGTAATGAGGGAAATATTTTTCGGCTTTATGACCCGGTATCATGCAAAATTTTTCATGCTTGCCAGGTATAATTTAATGATTTAGATTATGAAATTTCCCAACTTAATAATTCTACCTAAACCAACATTGAAAATAATGTGCAAAATTCTGATTCGGAGACAATTGTTGTAAATCAATCTTCGATTTCTTTTGATGATCAATCTCCGAGTTCAACTGTTGATGATAAATTAGGTGCAATTCCTCAAACTGCACAAGGCAGCGTTGCACAGGAAATTGTTGTTGACATAGTGGATGATAATTGTACTGATGATAATGAAAATGTTACTCATAATGAAGTTGTGCAAAATAATATGAATCTTGATATTGTAATGGAAACGACAGTGAAGGTGATTCGGTGATTCCTACATGTCAAGTAGGCGTAACGAGGTCAGGCAGGGTAGTTATGAGACCCGAACTATTATGGGTTCTTGGCAGAATTACAGAATCCGGTTACATATAAGCAAGCAATGAATTCTAATTTAAAAGATGATTGTCAAAAAACTATGCAGACAGAGTTCGAGAGTTTAATAGAGAATGAGACTTGGGTATTAGTACCAAAACCAAGAGATAGACTTGTTGTTGGTTCAAAATGGGTATATACAACAAAGCAAGAAGCTAATGGAACTATATTGAGATATAAGGCCAGATTGGTGGCACAAGGTTTTCCTCAGGTAGAAGGTATTGATTACACGGAGACATATTCTCCAGTAATTCATTTAGAGAGTTTGATATTTCTTTTTGCGTATACTGTTCAAATGAATTTCAGTTTGGCTCAATTTGATATAAAACCCCCTTATTCATATGGTGCTCTAGCTGAAGATATATTTATGAAACATCAATAAAGGTACTTTTTATTTCACTCCAATATGATCACTAATAAAATAATACTTATCCAACAAAATCTCTTTTACAATTCTTGTTACTTTTATATTTATGTGTTTTCTCATTGCACTTTTTTACTGTCCTATTATCTTCCATTGTTCCTCGTTCATGTCCTACCACAGCACATTTTCCCTTGCATTATGTTCTCACTACTGCACCATTTTCACATTCTCTGTTAATGGCCTCGGTCTTCTCCAATCCCAGCACATATTCTATTTCATTTTTAAGCTTTGCAACTGTTCCCCTCTTTTCTCCCTAACCAGTACTTTCTCTCCTCCCCGGCTTTATCTATATATATAATTCTTTTTTTTCTGTTGTCACTTTTATCACTTCTATAAGGCTCCTATTATCATTTTTACTCTTCGCTTTGACAATGGATAACCTCTGTTCGAAACGTCATTTTTTTGGTGTATTAACAAACAGTTAAATTTTCATTTTTTATTCCAGCAGAAAGTAGTTTTCTGTACTAACCTATTTTAAGCCTTCAGACTTCTGGCCTCATCTACATACAACACTGATGTTAATGATAAAAGAATAGTAACAGAAATGGACCCTGTTTGGTTCTATAAGCACACCCTTCATAGAGTTGTTTTCCTCCTTGCATAAAACTGCTGATCACCAACAGATGGCAAATGATCTATTTCGACAAGGATTTGAATGAGGTGACATTAAATCATGGTATGGGATCATTTATTAAGTGTCACATTTTTAAGGAGTCTGCGAAGTAGAAAATGCAATTAAATCTGACGAGACACAGAGAATAAACAAATATTTAATCAATTGTTAATCCTCGACTTTGAAGGGCTAGGATTATTCTATTGCTAAAATAGGAGGCAAGAGGATGAAAAAAAATCTGATGTAGCTCAGGGAAGTATTCTGCCATTCAAGGTCGAGGTCTAACTTATCTGAAGATGACTATAAAAGCCTTACAGAATAAAAATCAACAAAGCTTAATTTCAGAAAAAAATAAATACAACTGTCATTCTGCTGTTGTATCCCACCCCCCTAAAATAGAAAAGTTATTAACCAAAATTAATGTGTACACAATACTAATGATTTGAAAGAAAAAATGCATTTGAATATTCTTCAGTGTTGCACAACAAACATCGCAAAATAAAAGTGTACCCCAGTACCTATCAAGAAGATCCTATTTGGAATTGGATCCTGAAGGGAAATGAAAACGTATCATTGAAACGAGGATGGCAGCAATGCTAAGCGTTTATTGTTAGGTAGGTTTCACAAGAAAATATGGTAGAGAGGAAAAAGCAATTGTGTGATCACGCATTTATTAGCTGAAACTAGCTTCTAATTTCTTCACACTAAGTTTCAGAGAACAAAGCAAAAGCAAGATAAAGAAAATTCCACGCTTCAGATTCGCTCGATGCACAACATAATTTATTACACCAGAAGTGCTTAGCACGTGGGACGAGCAGGAGTTTCCGGTTGATAATAGCCACATTGACAGAACCAAAAGAAAAATATATCTAAGGATTGGCTTACCCGTCATACCGGGTGAAGGCACCCAGACTAAATTTCTGTGGGAAACACTACGGGAAGAGCAGGCGTGATACCTTGCAGATGTTTTAGACATCTTATCCACCAGTTCAAAGCATTTGACAGGGGCTGCACTGTGGGACTGCATAAGGCTGGTTGGTCATATCGTGGAGTAGCCATTCAGATATCAATGTGGCCCGATGTTGGATTTAATGGGTTCATGAGGGCACGGCAGCACATCATGCATGTTTGGGTCCACCAACAAACACCACACCAAGGGAGGACCGTCGTATAGTGCTCCAAGCATTATGGAATCCCATAGCATCAGCACCCGCTATCTGCAAACTTGTACTGGAGACTCCTACAACACCCCATGATTTCCCGCAGTGTCTTGAGACTCGCATCTGCCAGATTGTCGGCCAACCACCCCATGTGTTGGTTTCCATTAACACCAAAACACTAACGCCTGCGTTTAGAGTGGTGCCTTGCTCCCGCATGTAGAGATGATGAATTGCATTACATCATGTTAAGGGACGATTCCCGCTTCTCCATGACCTCCGATGACCATCGTGTATGCATATGGCAGTGTCGAGGGTGGAGGGCACAACCCTCCCATATTGTGGAGAGACACACAGGTGTAACCCCTGGCAACCTGGTGTGAAGAGCCATTGGATATGCGTTCAGGTCATCTCTAATAGTGCTTCGTCAGACTTAGACTGTACAGCAATGTGTCATAGATATTCTGCGAACACCCTGGGGCATTGTACCAACAAGATAACGCATGCTCACACACTGCATGTATGTCTATGCACTGCCTACATTTTGAGGTCCTCCCGTGGCAAGCAATATCCCCGGCCCTCTCCATCATTGAACACGTGTGGGATGATATTAGAAGGCGACTCTGTTCCTGCACCAACTTGCGGGATCTGGAGGGACAGCTGCAACGACTGTGGCTTGACATGCCTCAAGAGAGGATCCAAAGGCTATTTGGCACCATTCTGAAACGCATAAGGGCATGCATTGGGGCCAGAGGAGGTACCATACACAACTGACCTGGTGCTAACATTCCAGTGTTACTGCCAATGAGTAGTGCCAATGGCGTTGTCTGTTTCATCCCATATTTCAATCACTACAGTAAAGTCACATGTTCTTACATCATATGATGTTTCATTCACTTTCAGTCACTCCTTCTGGGTGCTTCACTTTTTATGTCAGTTAGTAGATAAGCGTTGCTAATATAAATTTAAAAAAGCCAGCTTCAACTGTTGATGCGCTTTGTGTATGCATCTATTATCTCTTTATCAAAGCGTGTCTATGCTACTACCTACTGTGGAAGCGAGTGATTAGCTACTAGTAATTAGCAATGTCTAACTGTAATAATTCATGGATAATGTTAGGCCTAACACAAATATATGTTCTTGTTACCTATAAGCTAAGAAGAATAAAAGGTTTAACAACTCATAAGGAGTTGGTTGATATATTACATGCCCTATGTTAGCATTGAAAGTTCCGACAGTATCATGTAGTACGATTAGGATATATACTACCAAACTAATTACCACTCTCATTAATTAGTTGTTAGATTGTCATGTGCTCTGGCTTTAGTAAAATAAAACTTAATAATTCCTAATTTATCTTTAAATCACCCAGAGGAAAAAGCCGTGACAGAAGGTGAAAGGAGGGACAAGTACTAGTTAAATAAATAATTGACCTTTAAAAATGCAGATGAAGACCTGCTTAAATTTCTGTTACAACATAAACGTAATCCTTAGAATATGTGTAAAATTCGAAAGAAATGTTATACAACTATATTTTGTATGAACAAAAGCAGAGTTGAGAAATTGGAAAGGACTGTGGATAATGACATACCAACTGACAACAACCTCTTGTCCACAAAAATCATTATGGACAAAAGGTTGTTGTCGGTTGGTAAAAGCAGAGTTGCTAGTCGATCTGCTTCCCGATGGATACGTCAAGTAAAATGTGGTCGGAGTCGATAACCATTGAAACTTATAACGGTGACTGAACTTGGGTTGTTGACAAGGAGACTGGGGCCCAAGAGATATAGCCGAAAGCCAAGCGCAACCGGCCATTCACGGGAGACTGTCCATTCATTGTCAGCGTTCGCCTCCACTGGGTTCGTCGGCACCTCTTTGATTGCATACCTTGGACTGAGGCTCGTCGCGAATTGTGTCCTCGGCTTGAAAGGTGCTCTTGCCGCCACTGACAATGTTTGTCGGAGTGAGTACTAGCTGAACAGACATGAGATAAATTAAAAAAATTAACGCCTCACTTTTGGAGGTCTGTCTTGCTTGGGTGTCGTGCTGTATGGGCCATGGCATTTTCATGTCAGTGCCCTTGCTCATTAGGTCCGCTTTTGTCCGTTCAGGTTGGCTTGGTTGACTCGCTCTTCCTAGTCCATTGGTCCCATTGTGCTTAATAACTATCTCTTTTCCTTCATTAGCTATTCAAACATTCAAATTTTTAGTCTCGCGCTCTTGCTGCTTCATCATCTCGTGGGAGACTCTACTTTGCCCAGGGAGGCCGGGGCTAAACCACTGCTTTTTCTCTTCGCGTGCTCCGACTCCCCCTCTCTCTCGTTTTCTCTCTCATATCGACGTCTTTTGTCTTCTCATTGCTTTGGCGATATGACATGTCCCCCCCACTGAACATGCAACAAAAATTGGAATCGTTTTTTGTTTGCATGCTCCGATAACTGCGAAGCTTCTCTATTTTTATCTTCTCTAATTTCTCATTTTCGTTTAGCTCTTGACTAATTTTATTTTCTTGTAGTCTTTCATAGTCTTTTCGCTAATTCTATAATTTTGGTGATTATGCTGCCAAATTGAGTTATAAAATACCTTGCTATCATAAATTTTAGGCTTAGCAGTTTCAATGCAAATTTCGCGTTTTTGATTTTTACTGGGCACATTTCTTCATAATTAATCATGCTTTTTTCCTATCTCTCGTATGGTGGGAATCTCTTCTATTAGCTTTCTGTTTTTTGTCACATTATTATTTTTTGACCTCAATTCTACATCTTCTAACTTACGATTTACCTGTTCTACTGTTTCTAATAGCCTTTTAATATCTCTCTTTTGGTCCTCAATGATTTCAGCTACCATAATTATGTCAATTATCCTGCCTATTAATCTTTTTAACTAATTCTTGTGAACTAACCTCTTTACTAACTCCCTCTATTCCTTGCGACCCGCTTACCATAAATTTAAAATCGTTTTCTACCTTAAACAGGCTATTATCAAAGCCGGTTCCTAACTTTTGCTTAAATTCCATGTAGAAAGCGTTTTGATGTGATACCAGCTTTCCGCTCATATTTGGAATAATCTCGTCTTTATCTAAAATTTGTTCAGGAAACTCTATTAAACTAGGGCTTAAATGTTCTTGGCTCATATTTAGCCGATTGCTTTTTTTATCTGCTTTCTCCGACCTGAACTTTCTACTTATCAACCCTTTCTCATTAACGAATTTCTCAGAACATCATATTGGTATGGGCAGACACAACTGGATGGATCTATATTATTAAGTCCTGGAGCAATAGATTGGTAATTTGGAAATATACCTTTTCTATCTTGCATCCCCTTAATTTCTATGGTTATTCCTAATTGATTAACTATTACTCTACCGCTTAACCCATTATTGCTTAATAGTCTATTATCTATCTGCCTATGACTGTTCATATCTCCAAAAAATGCTACTCCATCTAAATGACTCTTTCATAGTCATATAATACTACTTTTAGTGAATTCGAGACTTAATTTGCTTTCCTCTATTATCGTATTTGCCGGATACGAAATAAAACAACCACTGAATTTTTTATTTCCACTAACTATCGCGACCCGATAGCTATTGGGAATAGCGCGGACTATGTCCCTAAGGAATTCGAACATCATTAGCTCGTCCATCATCTCAAACTTATGAGCTAGACCTAACGCCTCCGATTGTCGAATCCATTTTTATTCTTTTGTTTCTTCAATAATCCTCCTATACTCACTGATTAATTTTGCTCTACCTTCATCTTTTAATATTAAATCGCACTCACACTCTTTCGAGTTTTCATATTGCTTATTCTCTAGCGCAGTCTCTTTTTTAGACCTTCTGGCTTCTCTCGTTAAAGCCTTGGCTTTTTTAGTTTTCTTGTGCCTGATTTCGCTTTCTTTCACCGCGATAACCCCAGAATACGCTTCTCGCCTATCTTTAACTTTATTTTGATCTGCACTTTTACTATTCTCAATGCACCTTTCCCCTATTTTCTGTCTATCCTATCCACTGCGAGTTTTCGCCTTTCCTTCTCGTTTAAGCTAATTTACCTCTTCTTCCTCCACTCCGTTATCATTATTCTTTTCCATTAAATTAATGTATGGCTCACTCCCTAGAAGAAATTTTCTTTATTTTCTTCTTCATGAGCAATTTGCTCTTTGGAGCAACTAAAGCCATTTTCTGTGAGCACGGGACCATTCATCCATTTGATGGTCCCCTTATATAACTCAGTAGGCTCTTTTTTATTACAATTAGCCAAATGTAACTTTGGTTAGTAAAGCAAAGTATACAGCAGATATTCAAAGATTAACTCCGGTTCCTTATTCTTATTAGTCTTCAATAATTTCTTAAATATCTCAATATGGTCCTCGATTGGGCCTTGGACATATGCCATATTAATGGGATTACTAATTATTTTCTTTGAACATTTCCCAACACGATTGACATTTTCCAACCTTTATTCTAATACTAGCTGATCTACCCAGCGTTGCCCGGGATAATCACAGTTATAGGTCAGCAGAACAACCTCAAGAAGGATGTAGATTCGCTTCAGTTAATCACCTGCAATTGTTTCGTGTATATAAAAAGCCTGTTATGATCTCTGGTGCCTGGATTCGCCAGCCGAGGTTACAATGCGCTCTCACGACAATTATATTTATATTCCAGCTTGTACTCCAAAGCTGGACGGTACACTATGTTTTCGTTTGTCCGTCCAGGGCGTAAACAAACAAACTTTCTGGGGTGCTGACTCTTGAGCAAGCTACATATAATTGCCCGTGTGAAAAACATGACGTTTCCAAGTTTATGCCTACCACACCAAGCGATTGCCCTTGGGCCTTGTTGATACTCATATTGAGGGCCTTGTTGAGATGGGCATATTTTTATCACTGGGTATTATTGGAATGAGAGGAATGTATACGTCTTCACTGGCGGGATTTCTCGTGATGAACGTGGCCTCTATTACGTTCGGTACTAGATTCTTCACGTTTAGTCTTGTTCCATTGCACAGCCTTGGTGGGTCCAGGTTACGTAATAGCATGATAGGGGATCCTTTTTTAAATTGAGCTTATGTGGCGGTATTTGTGGGGGTTCAATGGGATTTAAAAATTCTTTAAAGAATAAATCATTGGATGGCCAGTGAGGGTTTTAATGGTATGCCTACCTCAGCTGTTCAAAATATTGATGAATTATTTTTCATCATTAAAATTCAGTAGGGTAATGCACAGCTTGCTCCATATCCATTACTGTATCAATAGATGAAAATGTGGCAGAGTTGCCGGGGAGCATTTCCTGTAAAAGATCGTGACCATATTTAACACTGTCGTTTTTTGGAGCTAAATGGCCCTTTCGCACAACCATTGATACGATTTGTAATTTTCTTGTATATCTGGAAACACCTTAGTTATCAGCTTGTCGAGTCAAGAGACCATTTTGCTAAAATTTGAGGGAAACGAAATGAGATTGGTAGTGGGGTCGATAGGTACTTCTACATTGGCAATTAACAGCAATTGTTGTGAAAACTACTCTGCACTTGTTTCTTGTCCGCATGCCGTCATAAGGTCGAAGACTTAAGACAGGCGTGAAATTCATAGACTGGCGTAGAGCGTGGAATCACAGGCAAGGTTTGTTTATAATCTCCTGCCAGGAGGACAAAAGTACCACCCATCAGCTGCCCATTACCCTGTATGTCTTGCAAAGAGCGATCAAGCACTTCTAGTGCTTTTTTGTGGGCCATAGTGCATTTGTCCCAAACGATTAGTTTGCAATGCTTGAGCACTTGTACCTGACTGGAGCCTTTGCTTATGTTGCAAATGGGACGTTCTGAAAAGTGCAGATTCAATGGTAGCTTCAGAGCTGAATGTGCTGTTCGACGACCAACTAGCAGTGTAGATGCTATCCCAGAAAATGATATAGCAAAAGCAATTTCATTTCTTTGGCGAATCTCAGCTAGCAAAATATTTTTAAGAAATGTTTTTCCAGTTCTCCCGGGTGCGTCAAAGAAACAAGTGCCACCATTTCCATCCTGAATGAGACTTAAAACAGCGTCATAGGCTTGCCTCTGGTCTGAGACTAGTAGGAGTCCATTTTTTTACAAAAAAAGCTGGAGAGCATTAATGTCATAGTTCCTTTCTTGCCAAAAATTAGTTTCTAGGGCCTCTTGACCATTTCGATTCGGCACCTCTAGCCCAAGCTGCAAGAAAGTTTTGCTGTTAATAGATATACATTTGTCCTCAAGGAGTATAAGCGCTCGTTTCATTATTCCCGCTACGTAACCTGAGTTAATGATAGGGTTAGCTCTTTGCACCTCTTTGAGAATGTCTTCACTTAAATTTTCTTTATATTTATCCCAAAGGCGCTGTGGGTTTGATGGAGCGCAGGTCGTGATTATAAAGGCAAAAAGACTCCTGAGTTGCTTTGTAAAACACGTGGCAGATGCCTCTGCCAATGTCGTGTCCCAGTGTTGATTGTTATCAAGCAATCCGTGTTTCTGACATGATTCTCTATAGCTTTCACACAGGTGTCTCTGTCGGTCCTCGCACAACGTGAAGCAACATTCTCAGGTAGTAGCACTCAGCATTGTTGGGAAGAACAGTGTAGATACGGCCAATGGCGTCCCTTGCGCATATGTTGGTTAGACCTGGAACTTGGGCTCCCTTCTTTCTCCAGGTGTAATATTTTGGTACATCAACATAGAGTAATGTCTTTGCAAATGGATCTTGCTGGCACAACTGGAAAAACGCTGTTAATGTTGTGTTTGGAGGCATTTCCACTCTCTCTTGAGCATTCTTTTTCGTAAAGTATACTCTCTGTCCGTTCTCTAAGTGAACGCTTAAGTGGACAACCGTTGAGTATCGTTCGTGGATTTGAAAATTTAAGAGGTGCCAAATAGCCTCTTTATTGCTAATATATCTCCCCAGTTGGTACTAGGTCACTTCATCGACCGCATTTTCATTGGCTAACTCGAATACGGCCATGTCACTACTTTTAATGACGTATGTGCAAATGTACTTAATCAATTTAACAGAGTGGCAGTACTCGACATTGATCTATGCTTGAAACATTTTTGTAAGGGGAATAAGGCACAATCCACCTGTAATCAATTTCGATATCTCTCTTTTGCTTGTTAAGCTTAACTGTAACAGTCGCTGTGAAGCCCCCATTTTCAGGTTTCCGTCTTCTTTATAAAGGTTAACCATCGTTGGCTGATTGTGTCTCATCAATGAACTATCGTAGAGAGTTCTTAGTACATTTACCATCTTTCATGCACGGTGCTTTATGGTTTAAAGGTCTGCACGGCCCATGGATCATGTTCTTTGACACTACTTCGAATAGCAATGGATCCTGTTGAAGATCTGGCAGTTCAGCAGAAATTATATCATCTATTTCAGACAGTCGGGTTTTTTCTTTAAGCTATACCAACATGTGTGCGTGTGCAAGACCTCGCGTTTGCCATTCGACCGAATACATCCAACAGCAGGTTTCTCCAAATATATGGCTTTTCGTAATAACGTCAGTAAATTTGATTAGTTTTTGCTTAAATACTCTCGCTGTTAAATCATGACGATCAATCGGTGATTGGCCTTCCAAAAGCTCAACTGTAATCTCTGTCCACTTAGGATTACACGTAATGGTTACAAAAAGATCCGGACGGCCATGATTACCGAATATAGGATATAGCGTCTTGAGCATATTCGTGCATGTGCCTCGGACTGCCAGTGAACGTAGCCGGTAATATTACCATCCTTCCTATATCAGCGACAGTCTGGTCATTAGCCACATCATCCGTAGATGAATATAATCATCAACACGCAGTTTTTCTGATTTAACCTAATAGAAAGAATCCGTTCACATTCGACTTTCGTGTAGATACGAGGGTGGGCAGAAAAGTAATGCCTCCAAGGCCATAACACTTTTATTTTTTAACGAATTAATAATTTATTTTTTCAAATAATGGCTTAGTTTGTTCTATTTCAAGAACATTTTATGTCTATGTCACTAGATGGGTAGGTGTGCTGAAAATGAAACATAATGGCGACCTACATGGAAGTCAGTTTGAAACAGCGCGCAGTGATTGAGTTTTTGACAGCTGAAGTTTGCGATCATGTCTAAATTCATCGTCGCATGACAGCTGTATACGGCAATGCAACTTTTGACGTTAGTACAGTGAGAAGATGGGCAAGATTAGTGAAAGAACGAAACCGGCAAGCTCTAGCCTAGCTGATCAACCCCGCAGTGGACGACCAATCACATCAACAGACGAGCAACATCGAGTTCTTGTCGACCAAATGATTCGTTCCAGCCGCCGAATTAAGCAATATGACATCGCTACAGAGCTCCAAATTTCCAAGGAGAGAGTGCACGTTATCATAACCGAGTTGCTGGGATATCGTAAGGTGTGTGCTCGTTGGGTATCGCATATGCTCACTCCTGAACTCAAAGAGAAGAGAAAGAACGTTTGCCAGGATCTGTTGGCCCGGTACGATCGTGAGGGCGAGGCTTTTCTGCAGCGCATTCTCACGGGGGATGAATCATGGGCACATCATTTTGACCCAGAAAATAAACGACAATCGTTGGAATATCGCCATGCAACATCTCCACGTCCCAAAAAGTTCAGGGTTGTCAAGTCAGCAGGGAAAGTCGTGTTGACCATCTTTTGGGACTTCCAGGGTGTTGTCCACCTTGACTTCTTGGAACCAGGAACCACGATCAACTCAAAACAGTACGTGCAAACGCTAGAGAAGCTTCGCGCCCGGTTGCTCCGAGTTTGGAAGGGTATGGACCCTATTCTGCAGCACGACAATGCACGTCCGCACACTAGTCGAAAAACACAAGAAGGGTTGCAGCGACTGAAGGTCATGGAGGTTCTACCGCATCCGCCGTACAGCCCTGACCTCGCTCCCAGCGATTTTCAGTTGTTCCCAAAGCTTAAAGAATCGCTTAAAGGACATTGATTCAGCTCTGATGACGAGCTGAAAGACGCGATTCAATCCTGGTGTCGAAAACAACGAAAGGACTTCTTTTCCGACGGGATGTCATGACCAGTGTCACGTTGGCAAAAGTGTGTGGACAGAGATGGGGACTATGCTGAAAAGTGAATAATGCATTGAAAAGAGAACAAAATAAGCCATCATTTGAAGAAAAAAAATTAAATTCGTTAAAAAATAAAAGTGTTATGGCCTTGAAGGCATTACTTTTCAGCCCGCTTTCGTATCTACAATGTACTGATGAAACAACTGGCGGAATCGTAAGATGTGGTTTGAGAATTCATCTCTCAGCATAATGTGGTATGCATAAAACTCCATAAAAGAAATTTTTTTGTGTCGTATTTCCTGTGAGAGGATCGATTTGTTTTAAGTTAAAGTGGTAACCATCCTCACCATCAAAGAAGATAAGAGGATACTGCAGAGCCTGTTATGAACGTGTGTTTCTGGAATCCTCAGCAAATTTTCACTTCGTCTCTGAACAATTATGTCACAGCTATCGCACTCTCCTAGATCAACCATGAGTATGGCTACCTCGCGGTTCATGTTCACGAGATGGCCTCTTGTCTAGCTGTAGGACTACTTTGTACTCATCTGTGGGCTTCCTTTATAATAAGTACAAGGCACTAAATTGTTCTGTGTCATTGTAATGCTTGCATTCCAAGAGCCTCTCCACCCTGTCACGTGCTCTAGCTTTAGTAAAATAAAACATAATTCTTAAAGTATCTGTAAATCACCTTGAGAAAGCCGCGACAGAAGGTGAAAGGAGAGACAAATACTAGTTAAATAACTAATTTACCTTTAATAAATGCAGGTGAAGGAAGACCTTGATAAAGTTCGATTGGTTTGCCAAATCTCTCATGGCAAAAGCTGGACTTGGATTCGGTAAGCAGGGCAATCATCGTCGGCCTCTCACTCTCTTACATCTCCAGACGTGTCTCGCTCGTCAGCAGATGACTCCACAGCTTGGCTCATCCAACTATCCAAATTATTAATACTTATAACAAAAAAGTTCAAGGTATCTATTCTTGCCTTACAATGCGTCATATCCAATTTATCCAGGTAGAAGAATCTCTCATTCACGGGAGACTGTCCATTCATTGTCAGCGTTCACCTCAACTGGCTTCGTTGGCGCCTCTTCGATTGCGTACCTCAGACTGAGGCGCCTCTTAAATCGTCTTCTCGTCTCGTACTACTAAATCAATTCTGGATATGATTGAATTATCTTTATATTTATTTATGCAATGCCATTAACAGTTGTTTAATACATTGCTTGGCATATGTTAGAATTGAAATTTTATAAGAGGTTATCTTAATGGTAGTATTAGAGCGCATGGTATTGAATCTATTCCGGCTGTATCATCTTCGAACTAGTTCTGCTCTATCCCATATTTATCAATGGCGAAAAAAGCCTTTAAGATGAATGAAAGGAGCAGATAAAAGGAGCACATTTTAGTTTTATATCATCGAGACATCATACATGAATACATACAGTTATCTACATTTTAGAAAACTGAATGTAAAATACATATGTATTGTCAAAAACGTAGATAAAACGCTTTTGACAAAACACATAAATATAAAAAGTAATAGGTAATTTGCTATGTAGTAAACCAACATAAAACGAGAATTTAAACGAATAAACTTGAAAAACTGAAAGGTGAAATGGCATGTATAGTTTATTCCTTATATATTTAAACAAATAAAAGTAATTTAATTTGTAGACATCCCTACTTCATTAAAACAAAATGAGGCTGAATTGCTGAAGCGTTCTGTGAAAGCTTCCATTATTTCTCATATTCTATTACTAAAGCTTATCTACGTTACCATCTACTGCATAAGCGAGCGATTATAAACTACCAATTAGCATCTGTAACTGTAAGTAAGTAACCACCGATAATAAATAAGCCAGTTTCACCTCACCTTCTTTTACCAAGTAATATTCTGAAGACTTCCCTCGAATTTCTTGGCAACGCTACTCTTGTGATGTCTTCTAGACCACCCATGTCAAATAGACTTTTTAACTGTGTGGTGATGTTTCTGGCAAACAGAACATTCGGTTTTTTTTTTATCTTCTGTTGGCCGGTCATGATGCGTTTATCTCATTCTGCAATCATAAAAAAGATTGATAGACACAACTTTTGGAACTAATGACCTTAATTCTATGCTCGTTACCGGTTGTTTTTGCTGGCACGGCACTCTAGTTAGGTTTTAAGCAATGGGGTCCGTTCATAATAAATTCGCCTGTTCCTTGGTCTCGTTAATGATTCTGCAGTCTTAACAAATAAAGATCCAAAAATATTTAGAGAGTTTTCTACCTGTGTATATTACTTATTAATTATACTGTAGCGGCATTAATACTGTTTTCATTTTTCAAATTCGTCCAAGAAACGCTTGAAACCAGTAAATATTCCACATGGCGGCTGGATTGGAACATTCTAGTCAACTAGGAAACATGTCTGCTTTTCAGAAAGCCACGTCGGCTTGCCGACACGAAGTGCTCTCTCAGTATTCAAAGAAATAATTCCAGCCTTTTGAGTCTAATAACAATTACTGCGTTCCACAAGCTCAAATATCGCTGCTCTTTAAAAACACGCCGATCTGTCGATTTTCTACGAAAATAAAATTTTGTCAAGTATAAGCAAATATTCAGTCTATTGATTTCTTTTACTTCATGACTTATCCATTTGTTGAATATTTGCTAAAATGCTGTTCTTTTTATGGTGTAGACAACACTTTTTTCGGGTATTGTATTTTCAATCTCCCTTAATTCATTGCTAGTTTAAGTTTATTTGGAGGCTTTTGATGTGAAGTGAAATGGGAGGTAGGCAACGGGGGAGGGCATAGGCTTTTTTGGAATCCTAGGAAGGCTTCGCTTTCATTTCCATAAAGAACTCATTGGCCCACAAAATTTTGCGTGCTGTACATAGATAATGTTAGGCCTAACAGCAATATACTCTTGATACCAATACTCTATGGATAATAAAAGATCTAACACCTCGTAAGTAGTTGTTCCATATATTAAATGCCATTTCTTAGCATTTAAAGTTCCTACAATACCATGTGGTACGATTAGAAAACGTACTACTAAATTTATTTCCAATCTCATTATTTACTCATTATATTCATTCAGGAGACGTCATTACGAGTTGTTTTATATATTACATGCCATGTCTTACAATGGGTAGTTCTAATGGTACCATATGGTACCATTAGAGCATATACTATTAAACCAATTTCAAAATTCATTAATTACTCGTTGTATTCATTCATAGCACTTTGTCTCGAGATGTTCGATATATTACGCACCATGTCTTAGCATTGAAAGTTCTAATAGCACCATGTGGTACGATTAGGATACGTACCTGCTAAACTAATTCCCATTATCACCAATTACTCTTTATATGCATATATGCTACGTTATTACGAGTTCCTTGATTATTTTTCATGCTATATCTTAGTATTGAAAGTTCCAATGGTACCACTGGTTGGGACACATGCTACTAAACCAATTTCCACTCTCATTAATCACTCATTACATTCAATAATGAAATGTCGTTACGAGTTGTTTGATATATGCCATGTCTCAAAATGGAAAGTTCCAATTGTACCATATAGCACTATTAGAACACAAATTAATAAGCCAATTCCAACAGTCATTAATTCAATATGATGTTTAATAACCATGTTGAGCATAATATTACTTATAATGAGATGAAAAATAGTAGGGTCCAGTTGTAGCAATATTGAAAGAATTTGCTGAAACTCCTACGCATTTCGGTAGTATGCCATCGTCAGTAGGAATTGAAGTAATATAGTGAATAGATCTTGGGGTAGTAACATATGGAAAATATTCAGTCAACCAGGAGATGGAGAGGTAATGCTTCCTGATTGGATAGAACAAAAGGTGATAGTTTAATGACTGGCATATTGTCGAGAGCAGATAAAGAATAGTAAGGAAATTATAATACTTTTACAAATAAAGATTATACGAGGTTTGGGGCATTAGTCATGGCAACTATTTTTTTTCTTGTAGATATGTGAACGGATCACAAACGTATATTTATCGTGTGGAAGTTCTGTAGGCAGAGTGTGTATGCAGAACAACAGATGGCTCTGTGATAGCTGGTAGTAGCGCAGCGAGGGCTGTGAATTCAGTCAGCTGGTGAGTGTCGTGCGAGATGGAAGTAACCTGTGTTGAGCAGCGCGCTTATATTAAAATAACCGTTCTCCGAGGGAGAAATGCGATGGAATGTCACAGTGAGTTAGTGGAAGCCCTTGGGAATAATGCCCTACCATACCGTACAGTAGCATGGTGGATAGGAAAGTTTCAGCAAGGACGTGTGTCTACCAGTGATGAGCAACCATGAAGGCCATATTGCCCTGTTTACTACCGTAATAAATTTGTGTGTTACGATATTTCAGTTATATTTATTGTCCACACATGCAGTTAACATCTTGTCCTTTCGTCTGTATATGTCACATTTTCCAAACGGACTGTTATCTTCAAGAAAAAAAATAGTTGCCATGACTTTTGCCCCAACCCTCGTATATAGATAAATAAGTAAGTAAATAAGTAATCAATTAAATAAAACGTAAAATAAATGATACAGCCAACTAGGGCGACATCCATAGATCAGTTCAACCCCGAACCAGCCCCGCAAGAAAATGGAAAAGAAAAAGAATAGGAGAAGGTCCAATTCCCTGGTGTCTCCCCTCCTGGTCTCTCTCTCCCCTCCCCACTGAAAGTCACAAGTAAACCAGGTAAAAACAATTACAGGGTTATTCTAGCCTACAAAAGAGGGGAAGGTGTCAACTTTCCCCCACAAGTATGGCACAATGGTGTTCAAGCGAGGGTGATGGTTGCTATGCCTCTTTCGCTAGGGCATTGCTGTTCCATGCATTCGCACATGGTCGCATAGTTCATGCTTTTGTGTCTGGTAAAACAACTGTCAAAAGTATATGTGATATTGTATTTCTGTACTGTATTAGGGTTGCCCAGCTGTTTCATTGTTTTTTTTACCTAATTAAAACCTCCCCTGCTACCAAATTTGCACGCAGTTGATTTCGAGATGATCGTACGAGGCCTACTGCAACATATGGGTTGACGCCCATCATTACGATCGGCATTTTAGCAAATGCAAGCTAAAAATCTACGTATTTGCCAATCCTTGATATTAGAAATACGTTTTTGTGTGTTGCATTGGTGATTTCATATTACGAGGGTGGGCTGAAAAGTAATGCCTCCATGGCGGTAACTTTTTTATTTTTTAACCGATTTTCAAAATTCTGTTTGTATCTGATGCTCACATTTCTCCTCTATGTAATGCACTATTCACTTTTTGACATAGTCCCCATCCCTTTCCACACATTGTACCAACGCGTGACTAGTCGGGTGAACCCGTTGGAGAGGAATTCCGGGTTTGTCGTCGACACGAGGAGTGAATGACAGCTTTGGATCCTCTTCTGCAGCACGATAATGCCCGTCCGCACACGATCGCCACACATCAGCGTGGGTTGCAGCGCCTACAGTTCAAAGATGAAAAACTGCAGTTCAAAAATGACTTTGCATCTTGCGACTTTCACCACTTCCCAAAGAGGAAAGAGCACCTTAAGGGGCATGAGTTACATTCTGACGACGAGGTGAAACCTGCCGTTCGGTCTTGGTGTTGACAACAACCCCGGAATTCCTCTCTAACGGGTTAACCATTTCCCAGCAGAGGTTGCCTAATCAGGCCACTTGTAGCTATGTCAGTTCCATATAACACATTACAAAATTTAAATGCATATAAATGAAATTCTATAACAGATAAATTGCTAATTTTTTTTTTATTGTTTTTCAGATGCACATCACTACTAGTATATCCCTTCAAATTTTAAAATTAAATGAGAAAATATAATAAAAAATGATTTTCCACAGGTGTTGTCAAAGGAGGGGGGGGGGGCTGAATTCATGACTATAAAAAAGGCTTATAAGAAATTTTCTATTATCGATAAAAACTTCAAACTGCTTTTGCTGAATTCTTGAAAGCTTTATAATTAACTGCAAATAAATTATATACCCCAAATTTATTAATAATCAATAATATTCGAAATTTTAGAAAGCTTGTGTATGGAGAAACTTAGCAACAACTAAAATTACGAATTTATTAAAAAATTCCAGGACACAATTGAACCATTTAATAATTGAATTATATTATAATGATACCTTTTATTTATGTTTTAAATTTTTTGTCGTAAATTACATTTTATTCATAAGTTATTTCACAAAAATTTAAACCATTGCTATCGGGATCGTTTCTTGATGACGTCATTTGAGATTGTTCCCTTCGCAGAATATGAGGAAGTTAAGGCCACATATACGCTTTATCAAAGAAAGAGGTTAAAATCCTATTATGTGACTAGGATTAAAACCAAGAAATTCATTTGTCAGGCAGGTGTGACCCATTTAACAACAAATTACGTAGATATTCGAAAAAAAAGTAAAAATATTTCACTTTCAGTTATATAAAAAAACGTTAAAAAAGAAATAGAGATATTAAAAAATTTTTTTTGGCTTTATTTAGAAAAGATTTCTCCCTAAATTTTTGTTATTTTCAAATACGAAATTATTACATTTGTAATTTTTTAAAAAAGGATTAAAACCATGTTTTTCAAATAGAAAATTTTATTATACATTTTAATGTATTGTTTAAAAAAAACATTACTTTTATTCGATCAAAAAAATTACTAATCAAAAGCAATTATATTCAAGATCACAAATTTAAAATTTTAAAGCAGTATATCAGATATTGAATTTTTTTAAAAATATTTTCTATGCCCCTGTAAGAAGAATCATTTTCTCAAGAAAATAGCTGGCTGGGAAAAGGTTACCCCGACTAGTCACGCGTTGGTACAATGCGTGGAAAGGGATGGGGACTATGTCGAAAAGTGAATAGTGCATTACATAGAAGAGAAATGTGAGTATCAGATTCAAGAAGAATTTTGAAAATCGGTTAAAAAAAAAGTTACAGCCTTGGAGGCATTACCTTTCAGCCCACCCTCGTACTTTCACTGATTTTTCTGGTAATTAAAGTCTGTTGTATTGACATAAGCATACATACTTATAAGGCTTAGCGTGTCCGAGAAGTGAACAGCGTCGCTCGCCACTACGATCAGTTTTCTGGTAATGCAAGCTAAAATTCTTCTAGTCCTGGGTATATGATATACCACACGTGGGCAAATGAGGCTCCAAGAACCACATGGAGCATTTCGTTGAGTAAAGTGTGGCTCCGTTTGAAAATTTAAACCTGTTTTTTCAGAAACTTTTCCACTGAATCTTATGAAACTGACTAAGTAATTAATATTTTGCTATTTGAGACGGTATATTTAATACTATGTAACTGTTGTGTGGCTCTTTAAAATATACTAGCTGTTTTACCCGGCGTTGCTCGGGCTCTTTTTTTGATGAAATGTTGCAATTTCTGTAGGTTATTATCCAGAAAAAGAACACGTGAAGAAAGATTAGAATTTTTTAGAAAGAATTCATATTTTATATTTTGCTAAAGGGGCGTATTTGGAGACGGCATCCCATGGGAACTTTGTCTAAGAAATCTTTTTGAATTTTGAACATGAATTTTTCTATTTAAATTGAGAGCTTTTTTAGTTGCTCGGGTCAAATTCGAAAAAATTTTGATTCATCTGAATGTGAATATACAGCTAAAATGAACACTTGAACAAAGTGTGGAATTAATAACCCATAAAGAAATGACATAACTAAGTACCAAAAGGCTAAACTAAACAATTCAACCATATTTTTCAACTGGCCTATGTTATCATGGAAAGTTTCTAAAGGATCATAATGATACCATTAAACCAAGTACGTTGGAACCAATTTGAATTATCATTAACTTTACGTTGTGTTCATAATTACACATCATTGAAAGTTGTTAAAGATAATTAAACAATACTATAATAGCATTTAAAGTTCCACTAAACCAGGTTCCTTTGAAACAATTTCGACTATCATTAATTTTATGCTATATTCATTCAGGACACGTCATTCCAAATTGCTTGATATATTACGTGCAATATCTTAGCTTTGAAACATCTAATGAACCATAACAGTTCCACTAAACCAGGTGCCTTTGATCCTATTTCATCAATCGATAATTTGTCGTTATATTCATTCATGACATCTCATTCCATATTGTTTGATATATATTATACAATATCTTAACATTGAAAGTTCTAATAAATTTCAAAGGTTCCACTAAACCAGGTGCCTTTAAAGCAATTTTGACTATCATTAATTTTGACTATATCATTCATGACTTATCATTCCAAGTTGTTAGATATATAACATACCAATTCTAAGCATTGAAATCTCCAATGAATAATTATGGTTCCACTAAACCAGGTACCATTGGTATTATTTTGACTGTCAATAATTTGACGATATAATCATTCATGACACATCATTTCAAGTTGTTTGATATATAAAATGCCATATCTTAACATTAAAAATTCAAAAGAACCATAACGGTTCCACTAATCCAGGTTCCTTTATCATTAATTTTACGTTATATAAATTCATGACACATCAATCCAAGTTGTTAGATATTTAATATGCAAAGTCTAGGTATTGAAAATTCCAACGAACCATAATGGTTCCACCAAAACCAGGTGCCTTTATTACAATGTTGACTATCATTAATGTTACATTATATACATTCATGAGTCGTCACTCCAAATTGTTTTTCATATAACATGCTACATTTCATCATTGAAAGTACCGAAGATCCATAATGGTTCCACTAAACCAGGTGTATTGAAAACAATTACGACAACCATTAATCTAACGTTATATTCATTCATGGGACGTCACTCAAAATTGTTTGATATATAACATGCCATATCTTAGCATTGATAGTTCCAATAAACCATATTTGTTCCACTAAACCAGGTGCCTTTAAAACAATTACGACTACCATTAATTTCAGGTTATTTCATTCTATAAGACTTAACTCCAGATTGTTTCATATACAATACTCATTTCCAAAAAAGTTGGGACAGTGCAACATATAAAAAGAACTCCACCACATTTGTTTGGATTATTGTATTGCCGTTTATTTCAACGCATTACAATACATAAACGATAAATTAGGCATGGGATCACATATCTTATATGCTTAAAGAAAGATACAGGTGGTTTTCCTGTTTGGCACATGCAACACACTCCCAAAAAAGTTGGGACAGCACGGCGTTTACCACGGTGTGGCGTCACCTCTCCTCTTGATGATACAATGTAATCTTCTGGGCATCGATGACACCAATCTTTCTAACACCGTAACCGGAATTCTGTCCTATTCCTGTTGGATATATGTTTTCAGCTATTCAACTGTCCGGGGTCGTCGCTGTCGTAGTTTTTGTTTAATAATACACCAAACGTTTTCTATAGGCGACAGATCTGGTCTGCAAGGGGGCCAATCCAACATACGAATGCGCTGCCGACGTAGCCATGCAGAAGTTATGCGCGCTGCATGCGGTCTGGCGTTGTCTTGTTGGAATATACACTGACGTCGTCCAAACAGGCGCCTCTTAGATGGCACCATAGCTTGTTCCAGGATCTGTATATACGCTTCAGCATTGACGGTGCCATTGCAGATGTGCAAGTCTCCCATTCCATGGCCAATAATACAGCCCCAGACCATGACAGACGGTGGTTTCTGTACCGAACGCCTGTAGCACGCGGGAATATCCTTTTTGTCTTTGGTCCGATGTGTACGGCGTCCATTATTTCCATAAACAATCGTAAAGGTTGATTCATCGGACCACAATATGTTCTTCCAGCGTGCTTGGGACCAATTGCGATGGGCTCGAGCCCATATCAGACGGCGACGTTGCTGTCGTTTGTTGAGGTATGGCTTCCGTTGTGCACAGTATAACTTAAGTTTGCATTTGTGGATGCACTGGCGTACAGTATTCAACGATAATGGCTTCCCGAAGAAGTCGCGGGCCCACGTGGCTATGTCCGTAATCGCAGCATTCCTATGCGTGACGCAGTGACGTCGGAGGATCCGAAGAGCTCGAGCATTCAGAATAGGTTTTCTACCTTGGCCTTTCTGAACTGTGATCTCACCACTATATCGGTAGCGCTTGATAATATTATGTACTGTAGATGATGACAAGTTAAATCTTCTGGCTTTTGCATGCTGAGAAACGTTGTTTGTGAATTCTTGAATGATTCGAACACGAGATCTTCGCTAACTGGCTTGCCTCGACCCATTGCTCCGAATAAGTTACCTGAATGACGGATGGCAACTGTTATTTATACGGAATGTAGTACGACGTCATCATTCTAGATTATTCCCGAACAATTCGGAAGGTTCCACTACTAACGGCGCTTTCTACAACGTATGTCCCTACTATTTTGGAACGTGTTGCAACACCCCTATTCAAAATGAACGTCCCGGCCACGATACAAAATGTTTTGCTGCACACAGTATATTTATGTCATTTCATAAACGTATCTGCTATTTTGTATTCGCGAAAAAGTTTTGTTAATCATCCCTTTTTGTTTTTTCTATATATTTTGCACTGTCCTAACTTTTTTGGAAATGAGTATTGTATAACATGCTATATCTCAGCATTGCAAGTACCAAAGAACCATAGTGGATCCACTAAACCAGATGTATTAAAAACCAGGGATAAAGGCCTCTTCCCTGTATCTTTGAAAAAGGCGATGATCTGCCCAATTTTTAAACAGCCGATAGTATTATAGACCAATCTCCATCCTCCCTTAGATAGTTAAGATCATTGAACCCACCATATTTAAACCTATGAATGAATACCTGTGGTCAAAGTTACCGGACTTCCAATATGGAGGAAGGCCTGGGACTACCTCGCAAAACATCAATTTATGTGTTGTGATGGAAGCGATTGAAGCGATGGACCAGCATAAAACTTTTATTGTAGTCATGGTGGATATTCCTATTGTAATTGTTTTAAAAGCACCTGGTTTAGTGGAACAATTATGATACATTGGAACTTTGAATGCTAAGATATGGCATGTTATACACGTATATCAAAGAACTTGGACTGACGATTAATGAATGTATATAATGTAAAATAAAGATAGTCGAAATTGTTATAAAGGCACCTAGTTTTGTGGAACTATTATGGTTTATTGGAACTTTCAATGCTTACATTTGGCATTTTATATATCAAACAACTTAGATTGATGTCTCATGAATGTATATAACGTAAAATTAATGATACTCGATATTGCTTTAAAGACACCTGGTTTAGTGGAATCAGTATGGTTCATTGGAAATTTGAATTCTGAAATATGGCATGATATGTATCAAACAATTTGGAGCGAAGTCTTAAGAATGTATTTAACGTAAATATAGTGATAGTCGAAACTGTTTTAAAGGCACCTGGTTTAGTGGAACCATTAAAATTCATTAGAGCTTTCAATGTTAAGATATTGTATGTTATATATCAAACAACATGGAATGACTCAAGTATAAGATAATAACTGAAGAAACATCTCCAAGATTTCGAAAGACAAATTGAAAAGAAAAGGAAAAATTCCGCGACCCGGATTCGAACCGGGGACCATGCCTGTCGCTGCCACTGCTCTTACCAACATGGAATGAGATGTCATGAATGAATACAACGTCAAATTATTGATAGATGAAGTAGGATCAAAGGCACCTGGTTTAGTGGAACTGTAATAGTTCATCGGATCTTTCAAAGCTAAGATATTGCATGTAATATATCAAGCAATTTGGATCGACGTGTCATGAATGAATATAACATAAAATTAATGATAGTGAAAATTGTTTCAAAAGCACCTGGTTTAGTGGAACCATTATCATTCATTGGAACTTTCAATGCTATTAAAATATGCTATACTTATATTTAACAACTATTAATGATGTGTAATTATGAATACAACAGAAAGTTGTTGATAATTTAAATTGGTTGCAAGGTACGTGGTTTAATGGTATCATTATGGTCTATTAGAAACTTTCAATGTTAACATAGGCCAGTTGAAAAATATGGTCGATTTGTTTAGTTTAGTCAAGTCTTTCGATTTGGTTATGTCATTCCTTTATGGTTTATTAATTCTAAACTATGTTCATGTGTTCATTTCAGCTGCACATTCATATTCGGATGAATCAAAAATTTTTCGAATTTGACCCCGAGCAACTAAAAAAGCTTTCAATTTAAATAGAAAAAATTCATGTTCAAAATTCAAAAAGATTTCTTAGACAAAGTTCCCAAGGGATGGCGTCTCCACATACGGCCCTTTAGCAAAATATAAAACATTCTCTCTAAAAAAATTCTAATCTTTCTTCATGTATTCTTTTTCTGGATATTAACTCACAGTAATTGCAACATTTAATCAAAAAAGAGCCCGAGAAACGCTGTGAAAAACAGACAGAGAGTAATGCCCACGCAAATGTCCAGAGAGCGCCAGTGATAAAAAAATCAAGCTTTAAACAGTGGAGTTTCCCATCCTGTATTTCTTCATCCATGACCATAGCCAAAGTTATTTTTATGGCCTATTGTTGCAGAAACTTTGCTGTGCGTTATAGGACATTTCATACGTTGTTGGTCCGCGCATATTTTAGGCTCATGTCAGACAGCCAAATTTTACCCTTTCCCCATTGGGCAAACCTGACACTCGGCACATCTTTCCCTGAACGTAACGAACATCTGGTGCAAGTATGAGCTCAAAAGGATAAGTGGTTCAAAAGTTTTAGGAACATTTACAGACGCACCCTGAATTTTTATACAGACCTTTCCGTTGAAACCGAAATTGGAGGAACTGCGCATAAGCCGGACAGCAAAAAACCTGCGTTTCCTGCCTTGAAATGTGCAAGAACTACTACATCCGGAAGAAAACGGACGTTTTTTGCTGTCCTGCTTCTGCGCAGTTATTGCAGTTTCGGTTTCAAGGAAAAGATAAGCAACTTTTAGCGCCATCTCTTGAGTAAACAAACAAACATAAACCAAGATATATGATTTTTACCCCTTTCCCCTACTTTGGGGACATGTAAACCTTACTCTGGACCTAACGAAGATATGTTGCGAATATGAGCTCAATCGGATAAGTGATTCAAAAGTTTTTAGAACATTTACAGACGCACCCTGAGCCTGAATTTTTATATATGAAGACTAACTGTTGCTCACGAATTCGTTCGCGTTAAAGTCGAAATATTTAAAATCGCCTACAAGTACAGAATTCTTATTTCCTGAGATTTCGGGATGAATCAGTGAGGGGCATTTCCCTGTAATAAGGAAGACACTGTCCCAAATAAATCGAGATCAGGAAGAAAAAATTAAATTACGACTTTATTTTATGGTTGTATAAAATTGATAAGAAGGCCAAAAATTATAAAAAAGTCTGAGTATTGGCCTACCAGTCTCTAAGAGGGAAGGCCTATGTGTTCATTTCAGAAACTCTTTTTTTTTTTGCTGAGATTGACTTAAAAACTCATGATTTGTAAAGATATGTTGAATTTTTGAAAAAAAAATTTCCGACTGTACGTATGTACCTAAGTATGTACGTATTTACGTATTTATGTGACCAATTTTGTGCTGCTAATTCCTCTGAAATGGCAAATAGCAGAACCGAATAAAGATTATACATATTTAGAGGGTACCCTAAATTGTGCTTTAGCTTTTATATTGTCATTTGTAAGCCGTTTTTCAAGATAATAATTTTTTTGGCTGTAGCATTCAAACCAGCAAACCAAACTGAATAAACTCGACATGTGCATCCTCCTCTCAATAAGGCGATTTTTTTTATACATGACTTCCTAACTATCTCCTCCCCGCAGGCCCCCCTCCTCTCGTTAGTTGTATTTTTAAAGTAACCCTCACATATAGGGGTCCTAAAACTATGCATTGGCGCATTTTTTATGGAAATGGGCTAAGCCTTTATAGAGATATTATTTATTTTTTGGTAAAAATGAAGAAATGACAGAAGCATTAATTTCGTCACCCCCAACATAATATAAATGACATGAACAGCGTTTCCTCTTATTTTCTTTTTTGAATGCGTTTCATTATTTTTTTGTTTTTATGTTAGTTGTTTTACCTTCGGGAGCCAAAATAAATAGAGAGCAAGTGGCATACAGTTGTCAATTAATATATAAAAATTTTTTTATACTCGAAGAACTCGAAATTTGCTCAACTCACAAAGTACTCGACACATGCATCTTGGCAACATCTGTTGGCAAATATTCTCCTTATATATAGATTCGTAAGGAACAAAAGCATAGTCCGATTTACTCGTTATGACATCTATTGACATTATATTTTTGCAGGAACCAGTTGTTGTTTTTTCTCTTGAAAATTAGTCTTTTTCCCACAGAAAAAAAAGTAACCTATATGTTGACACAGGTAGTAAATAAACTTCACAGCAAATTTCAACTAAATCCCTCTAGTAGTTTTGGCGCCAACCTTTATCATATAAACAGAGATACAAACAAACAGACAAAAATACTAAACCTATCGTTTATTACCACACAAAAGCTCTAAAAACTGTTGTTTGAGCTTCTGTATCGTTTATTACCACACAAAAACTCTAAAAACTGTTGCTTGAGCTTCAGTATCATTAATAATACACAAAGCAATCACTGTTTCTCAAAAAATTTAATGTAAAATTTTCGCCTTGCTACTATTTTATTATATACAAGGTGAGTCGGGGGTGGCCGTGGCCTGGTTGTCTCGTCGGTTGGCTCGCCAATCGATGGAGTTCAGCAACTTCAGGCTCGGCCAGCTGCTGGTTGGGTGACGGCCTGGGCTTGAGGGCCACCGCTGGTGGGACAGCTATTTGGGGCGCGGCTGTTGGGGGACTTTGGTCTGACCCATTTGCCGATTGACCATAGCTGGTGTTCCAGCAGTTGGTGACAGCCTCTGGTTCGTTTATCCCCAGCAGCTCTTCCATCATGAAACCCCCCGTGCTTCGGAGGGCACGTTAAGCCGTCGGTCCCGACTGCTACTGTCATCTCGTAGCAGTCGTTATTAATGGGATGGCGCAAAACTCCTTCGTAGGAGTAGGTGCCGCAGATTATCGCTTGCGATAATCTACCCTCTGTACCAGATAAGATAAGATAAGGTGAGTCAGTCAATTTCTGACCATTTCAGTACTATGATTTATTGATCCATTTATGTTTACAAACTTAGCATTTCAGTATGATATTTTAGGTAGTTCGGAGTTTTTATTCCCATGGAAACGTCTTGATGATATGCTCATTGTGGCCACCAAGAACGTTTTAAACTGCTCGCAGCCAAATGGTGAAGTTGTTCAAAACTCTATCCAGGATTTCTGCATCCACAAAGGTGCAGCAGTTGACGATGCTTTGTTGCAGCTGGTTTAGGGTTTTTGTTGCTGTAGTGAACATACTGTCTTTAGGGAACCCCCAGAGATAAAAATCACATGCGTTTAGGACTCGTAGGGGGCCAAAGAGAGCCATCCCCGAATCGATCTGGAAACCTGTTTTGGAAATCGCGCACCAAGCCATAACCTTTTGTGGATGAAGAGGTGACTTATGGATCTCATGAGGGTTATGGAAACCCCAAAAACGAACGTTGTGTTTATTGACGTCACCTGACAGATGGAAGAAGGCCTCATCTGACACCCACAGGTTGTCCAACAATATCCTGATTGGCTTCAATTTCGGCTCCAAACTCCATTGCAAATTGTTGTCACTTCTGTCTTCCAGTGTCTGTTCACTCCTGATAAACATGGATCTTATACGGGAGCAGGTGTAAATCCTTTCTCAAAATTTGCCACATCGTGTTATATGACAGCCCTTCTTCAATGGATAGGCGGCGAACAGATTTTTTGGTAGGGGAATCGACCAACTTTGTGCGAACATTTTCAACAACTTCGGCCATTCGAACCGGAGCTTCTCTCCCACCTTTTTTCTTGCCTTTAACACATCCAGTGGCACGAAATTGCTTGACAAAATCCATGTTTGTTGCCTGCCTGGTGCGTCTCGACACTTATACTCCTGCCGGAACTTTCTTTGCATGGTTACAGGTGATTTTGTCTCGACAACCTTGCATTTCTGCTCTGTTGATAAAGTGGGCACCATTTTTCAACAATACGATATTCATGCAGTGCCGTTGCAACAGTACAAACTCCAATTATTTCGAAATTCGATATAGCACTCATATTCTTTCAATTGTTTATACCTAAAGCACGTCATTTGAGTGAAATGGTCAGAAATTGACTGAATCACCTGGTATATATATATGAAAAACTAGAATGTGGCTCTTTATAATATATGAAAATCGGGAATGCAGCTGTCATTGACCTCAAGCGTACCCACCCCTGTGATATGCGTTTGTTTGTGCTAGATTGGTGTTCCGCGATTTGTTTCACGGATTTTTCGTCTACCTAAAGCCTTTCCTATTTACAAACGTGTACGTAATGCTTATCGCACAGGCCGAGCAATACTTATCGCATCTGCTACAGATGCTATTTTTGACGTCCAGGCTATTCTAAGCTAAAAACCAGCATCTCTTCAACATGAAACACCTTTGTTTGAACACCATAGGGGTTGCCGCATTATACTAATGCAAAATGCAATGTTTCAATTTTAATACAACAGCCTCAAATTTGTGATAGTCCTTATTTATTTCTTAGTTCTTGCAGTCAGTCGTAACGTTGACAAATTTATCTCCACAATTACATGTCTCTGTTTTCTGCTTTTGCATTGATTTCTTATAAATATAATTACAAAAAATAATGATGATAAAAGGTTTACAGGTTTTTTATTTTTTAGTAACTTTTTTACTAAAGGCTTTTTATTCCCTATAATTTTAACTGACATTCTAAAAAATAATAAAAAAATAAGTAAAATAAAATAAAATAAAAAATTCAGACTTTTCTTTCACGGTATTTAAGTTCACGCAAATGTTAAATTTTCTATGTTAATCTGCATTGCATAATAAATGTTTAAATGAAAATTTCACTTTTAAGGTATTATTAAAATTATTTTATTTATACTAAGTTCACATTTTACTGTGCATTGCACAATATTATTACTTAGTAATGCAGGCGTCATTACTCTTTTCTATTTTTTGGTTATTTGAGCTGTTTTGTTAGTAAAGTAGACAGAGCAACGAAATTGTAAGTTTGGTGAGAGATTGAGGCCTTGTATTTCCTCGTTTGGGTTTAGTTGATCATAGTTCGAATGTATAACCGGGGCCTTCAGTCAGTTACACATTCTTCCTAATTTCTACCTACACCAGGTGTGGCAGTCGAATAGTGAGCCAACTCAAAAAATGCCAGCGACCAGTTGTGAACTCCAAAAGTTGCTTTAGCAACCACTGCTCTGCTGGCTAAGAGGTGATAAAGTAATGATTATCTGACTACTGTTGCTATCTATCCATCGGTGACCCCTATCCAGCTAATTGCAGTTGCATTCGTTTTGAGACTGAAAATTTGCTTAATCAAATTTTTCGATCTCTTTAACATCAATCTACTGTTTGTTATTCTCTCGTTTACGCATGCGTGAGTCTTTTTGAAAAAAATTGTCTTTCAATGTATCCCATGTCAGCAAACATGCACTACCTCTTAGAGCGTTGCTGCTTGTATGTGAATTTAAGCAAAAATTTCAAATTTTCATTTTTTAACACTACAGAGGTTTATACATGCTTCTCTTTACAAAAATATGACTGAAATGAATTGCTGTGGTCGTTTAAAATGCCACATTTCTCACTGTCTCTATTCGATATGGTTAACCTTACCTTCAGTTCTCTCTCTCTCTCTCTCTCTCTCTCTCTTTCAAAGTTTCTTGTCTGCTGATTTCTCAGCAGCAACAGTGCTCAGTAGGGGTGACATAGGCAGAGCTGACGTTCAAATACATGTTTTGAATAAATGTTAGGAGGGGTACCATTGGCTAATGCAACCACCCACAACTCATATCTTAGTTTCACTGGTTTTATTTAGCTATCATTTGCTCTCTCAGAGTTGCTAAGTGTTCTAATACATTGATGATCGTTCACTGTTTCCCAACGATTGCAAGTGCATTTGTACTAACGTTGTCTATATATTTCTATAACATCTGATTAACTGGCAGTGTTAAAAGGGTGCTTTCCCAAAATTAATTGAAAACAGCTGTTTATTCTTCAATTCAACTATTCTTTTTAATTTTGGTACGAAGCTTACGATTTTTTATCTTCTTTGTTGTTGTTATTTCAACAGTATACGCAATGGTGTATGCAGTACGTACCTGTTAACAAATTAGTACCACGTACGGTCCATCACGTTCGGTATGAACAGTGCTCCATGTCCTCTAAAAATGTTTACGCTAATCTAAGCTAAAAAATCTTCGTGTCTTACAGTTGGGGTATGCGATATATGTTTCCCCATTAGTTTCACTAGTGGTTCGACTAATTAAACTCTACCTTTTGGCAAATTTGTTGGTACATTGTTTCAAATAACTACTAATAACTGTGACGCATTGAATTAGAGGGTTGGCAATTTATATCGCAAAATTTATACACTGTGTTCCTCACAGTTTCTCACTACGAATGTTTAATTTTCTTCTACTCTCTGTGATTTCTGTGTTCTAATTGTTCAGTATGTTGTTTGTATTTTAAATAATCTTGTCTCTCTCTGTCTCTCTTTCTTTCTCATGTTTACTCTTTTTAAGAGCGAGCATGATTAGTGTAATAGGGGCCCCATTCTTTACGAGATTTAAGTTAAATTTAGGTTAAAATTTCCATTCGACTTTTTACTGTTACTTGACTGTTTGCCGTACACAGTCCAGTGGGTAGAGCATCAGGACATCATTCGCTGGTTGAGTGATGGTCTGAGCTCGATTCTCTGTGACTCTTGGGCCTACATTTTTTATGGCCAATCCCACTTTTTAACTGTTATACACACAGATTTAAGGTCAACTCTCGTTTTCCTTTTCTTTTTACCTGCATTTTGTACTATTTTGATGTATAATATTCATTTCCAAAAAGGTTGGGACAGTGCAACATATAAGAAGAACTCCAACACATTTGTTTGGATTATTGTATTGCCGTTTATTTCAATGTATTACAATACATAAACGATAAATTAGGCATGGGATCACATATCTTATATGCTTAAAGAAAGATACAGGTGGTTTTTCTGTTTGGCACGTGCAACACACTCCCAAAGAAATTGGGACAGCACGGCGTTTACCACGGTGTGGCGTCACCTCTCTTCTTGATGACACACTGTAATCTTCTGGGCATCGATGACACCAATCTTTCTAACACAGTAACCAGAAATCTGTCCCATTCCTGTTGGATATAGGTTTTCAGCTGTTCAATTGTCCGGGGTCGTCGCTGTCGTAGTTTTCGTTTAATAATACGCCAAACGTTTTCTATAGGCGACAGATCTGGGCTGCAAGGGGGCCAATCCAACATACGAATGCGCTGCCGACGTAGCCATGCAGAAGTTATGCGCGCTGCATGCGGTCTGGCGTTGTCTTGTTTAGATATACACTGACGTCGTCCAAACAAGCGCCTCATAGATGGCACCATAGCTTGTTCCAGGATCTGTATATACGCTTCAGCATTGACAGTGCTATTGCAGATGTGCAAGTCTCCCATTCCATGGCCACTAATACAGCCCCAGACCATGACAGACGGTGGTTTCTGTACCGAACGCCTGTAGCACGCGAGAATATCCTTTTCATCTTTGGTCCGGAGTGTACGGCGTCCATTATTTCCATAAACAATCGTAAAGGTTGATTCATCGGACCACAATATGTTCTTCCAGCGTGCTTGGGACCAGTTGCGATGGGCTCGAGCCCATATCAGACGGCGACATTGCTGTCGTTTGTTGATGTATGGCTTCCGTTGTGCACAGTATAACTTAAGTTTGCATTTGTGGATGCACCGGTGTTCAGTATTCAACGATAATGGCTTAGCGAAGAAATCGCAGGCCCACGTGGCTATGTCCGTAATCGTAGCATTCCTATGCGTGACGCAGTGACGTCGGAGGATCCGAAGAGCTCGAGCATTCAGAATAGGTTTTCTACCTTGGCCTTTCCGAACTGCGATCTCACCACTATCTCGGTAGCGCTTGATAATATTATGTACTGTAGATGATGACAGGTTAAATCTTCTGGCTATTGCACGCTGAGAAACGTTGTTTGTGAATTCTTGAATGATTCGAACACGAAGATCTTCGTTAACTGACTTGCCTCAACCCATCGTTCCGAATAAGTTACCTGAACGACGGATGGCAACTATTATTTATACGAAATGTAGTAGGACATAATCATTCTAGATTATTCCCGAACAATTCGGAAGGTTCCACTACTAACAGCGCTTTCTACAACGTATGTCCCTACTATTTTGGAACGTGTTGCAACACTCCCATTCAAAATGAACGTCCCGGCCACGATACAAAATGTTTTGGTGCACACAGTATATTTATGTCATTTCATAAACGTATCTGCTATTTTGTATTCGCGAGAAAGTTTTGTTACATCATCCCTTTTTGTTTTTTCTATATATCTTGCACTGTCCCATCTTTTTTGGAAATGAGTATTGTAATTAAAAGTTGTTTGCGACTTTTGTTTCCAGACTTACCTGCGATTGACGACATGAAATTCATTTGTTTGAGGTTTATATGAATAGCCCTCCATTAGTATCACAGGTTTTTCACCTCATTAATGGTCTTTGGCAGCTACATGCCATTTTTGGCTTCTATATCGTAATTCGTATGAGATTCACGCAACTTGAAATTTACAGCTCAATAACATTAAAACGTTTGACACATTATCGCCAATTTTTTATATATATAATATAAAAACCTTCCTTTAAATTATCTGCTTAATATTAGGAACATGCAAACATTAGAAGTGTAATAAAATAATATTTAAAACATGCCTCTCTCATAATGAAGAGCGTTGCAACTTGACAAAATAGCAATGTATATCTGATCTTATAAATAATTTTATTATGCAGCTACATATCTCATATGGCTTGTACATTTCAACCCCTACTTTTTTTTCTAGCAATAGGCAGAAATATTTATCAGTGTGTAATAAAATAATGACATTTAGACTTACTCCATTACACAATACTGCAGTCCAGAACGAGAAAAAATAATTCATAACACAGCAAAAGATACTCCAGCTTGCGATGCCTTAATTATTTATAAGAAAATATTTATTTATTAGAAAATATTATAGTATTACAATAAAAACCGAGCCCTTGGAATCTTACCCCCCCCCCCCCCCCCGGGTTGCTATGTCACTTTTGGCTGCACCATTGCCTTACGTCATCAACCTCATTGCATAGGGGAGCTAGTCACGTGGGTAATGCACGTGATAGCTGTTTAATGCTATCAAAGGATGTGTTTACGTTAGCGAGCTCAAATTACAATTTGACATAAATTCAAATGAAAATTCATAGAAATATAACTTACAAACGTATTATAAAAATTTCTTCAACCTTCTGTCAAGAATAAATTCACCTAAAATGTGACTATTTTCATTTTTTGTGAACTTTCATATATAAATTCTGAAAAAAGTTTGAAACTGCGTATTTCATTTCTGTGACATTATTTAATGATTTCTATTATTTTTCAAAAAAAGCCAAAAAGCCTTCACGTCTTAAAAACTGGGTACGTGAAATACGTTTGTTTGTTCAAGTTTCATATAGGTTGCTCAGTTAATTTCACTGGTTTTTCACCTATTATATTGTTTCCTTTTTGGTAAAATGTGCAAACAATGGTTACCCCATAACTAGTGATGGGCAAAAGTTAACTAAATTTTAGTTAACTAATTATCTGCAACTAACCAAATTAGTTAACTATTAGTTACAACTCATGATGGGCAAAACTTAAATAATTTTAGTTAACTATTTTTTATAACAAATAATTAGTTATAACTAAACTAATTAGTTATAACTAAACTAATTAGTTTTAACTACACTAATTAGTTATAACTACACTAATTAGTTGACTATTAGTTGCAACTACTAGTAATGAAACTATATTTAATACAGTATTTCAACTACAAATCAACTATTTTTCTTCCCCTATGAAAAAAAAAACAAGGCAAAAAAAAGCGTTTCAGACAAATTCACAATTTATTCACTATTATACAATAGGAAGAACACTGTTCTTGCTTAATTTTTTTATTTTTTTAAGAATAGACCTTAAAAATCAAGCTCGTTAAATCTTTTGTCTGGTAGCTTGCATCTCTGTGGGGTTAATATCTACCCGGCCATTGAAAATAGACGTTCTACGGCTGCATTACTTGGAAAGGTAGAATTGTAATGAATGAAGGCTTCCTTCACATGTCGGAACCTATGTAACAAATTAATCGTGGTTTCTCCAGAGTGTAGATAATCACGTACTTCCTCAGCAATACCGCTCATTCCCTCCCCATTTGCCTTTCTTTTGACAACTTGAAGGTATCTGAAGAGGTTGTCGTTGTCGTCTTCAACATCATCTACAGTTGTGCTTTTTCTTCCATCATCACATATGCAACAATTTGTTTCTTCGTACTTGAATTTTTCCACTGCTTTTATCAGTTCAGTTTTTATGTATGATGCTCTTTCTCATCAAATAGAAGAAATTTATACTTTGGCATCAGTATAGTCCCAAGCTTGTAATCCAGTGACTCTTGTATCGGTCCCATTCTGCGTGTGAAGCCTTCAAATAGAGCCTTCAAGTAGAGCCTTCAAATAGAGCCTTCAAGTAGAGCCTTCAAGTAGAGCCACTCAAGTAGAGCCTCAAATAATGGACTACAAACTGCATCCTGTTTACTGTTCTGTCGTATTTCCAGAATTAATTTTAAGCCAATTATAGAGGGAATGAAATCCTTAGGTAGTTGCCTTCTTCTTTCTCCAGCAGCAATATCAGGCCATTTATGGGCTTCATTACACGCAGATAACTCTGCAAAAATGACATTTCAGTTTCAGCTATTTCTGGCTGCTTTAGTGCTTTTTGGCACAAAGCTATCTATCTTCTCTAGTCCAATGTCGCAAACTCTCTTTATTGTCATGTAGTCCGATAACTATCTCGTTTCGGTTGGGTTCAGGAAAGCAAGATCTGTTACATGTAATATTGCGTCACTTTTCGTTGAACTTCTGCTAACTGCACTGGACAATGCTTGAACCTTCCCGACTGATTTGTACAAAATAAGAGAGTGCGAAATTGTTTCTTTCAAAATAAACCGCGAAAACGAAAAAATTTCAGCATACATAGCCGTACAAGGACTCCATTGTTAAAGCGGTTAGGCTATGTGGGGTTCCCTTGTAAGTCCCACCATAAGAAAGAGCACCCTCAACTTCCTATTCTCATCCTTTTGACTCACCCCGTAAACCACGATATGTTGAAAAATATTTTTCAAAGCATGTCAATGATCCAAGTGTATAATGTCACTGCAGATTACATTTTTTGCAATATAGAACTTTCATTTCCGTGTAATGAGCACAAAGAGGAAATGTTAGATTATATAATACTCTATTATATTTTATTACGGTGACACCAATACAGCAAAGAGTAAACTCTGAACTTGGAAGAGAATCAAAACGTAAACGAAAATTTTCAAAATTGTTTTCATAAATCAATATTTTTGTGAAATGGTTTATCTACTTTTTTTATTTTATTTACTTTATTAACTTGTAAAAATAAAATTTTTATTGAAAATAGGCGTGATGCTTGAATATTAAGCATGGTATTACAACTTTCAAGTTTTTGTCATTAAATAAATGTGAAAAAATGCACTTGAAAACATATTAACACTTAAATTTTAACTCTATCAATTACAGTTTTAGCCCAATTAAAGCACTGTATAAAGACGCTTACACACACTGCTTAAAGCCCAATAACCCGATGGAGACGCCTGGCGGCAATCTTTTTGCCTATGGCTGTTTCCTTACATTCTATTCTACTTCCGTGGTTATAACTAATTAGTTTAGTTATAACTAATTAGTTTAGTTATAACTAATTATTTATTATAAAAAATAGTTAACTAAAATTATTTAACTTTTGCCCATCATGGGTTGTAACTAATAGTTAACTAATTAGTTTAGTTATAGATAATTAGTTAACTAAAATTTAGTTAACTTTTGCCCATCACTACCCATAACTAACGTGTAACATTAACCTTGTGTGAAGTCATCAAGTCGGCAACTTTCACACTAATCGTACGTGTCAACCCCACTAAAACGTTTTGGATATTTTCAGTCAGGGTACATGAAATACGTGTGTTTCAGATTCATACTAGTGGCCCCCATAAGTTTCACTGGTTTTTTGCTTCATTAAAGTCTATCCTTTCAACAAATTTGTGGGTGAAAGGGTTATCACAGAATTAAAATACAAGGTGATTATAATTAAAGTCCCTTTGTAAAAATGCTATAAAAAAACAACCATGAGTCCGAATGACTTCAAATTTGGACTGAGCATTCTTGAAGAAGGGGCATTTGATATGGGATAAGAAAAAAATAGTTCCAAAATTTATCACTAGATGGCGCTGTAAGCGGCATAACGGAAGCGGATTCAGCTAGAAGTGACATTTTGAATTGAAATACGACGGCTTTGGCATGAGTTGTTTATGGCATGATGTTTTTACATTAAAGTTGGTCAAGGAATGCAATTGACACTAAAACAAGTTAAACATGATTTTTTTTTTATTATACAGTACAGTATTAGCAAAAAATCAACTGTACCGGTCAATGAACATGATTGCTTCGGGTTTGATGATGGAAAACATGACTTTCAAGTCATTTAACAGTTGTGGCACTGTTAGTGCAAAGCCCATCCACCACGGCAAGGTCGTACCACATCGGATGGGAAAAATCGGTTTTTAATTGTCCTTGGGCCAAAAACCGCATAAAAAGCACATAATGATTCGGTTTTTAATTGTCCTTGGGCCAAAAACCGCATAAAAAGCAACAATGGAAACGCCTATTAATTATCTCGGGACTTGCGCAAGACATGTTCAATATGCTGTCCACCATTTTCCTCCACAAGTTTTAACCGATAAACAGCATGTTCCACAACAGACCGGAGTGTCTCCGGGGTCACGTTGTGAACGTGGTGCGTAATCCGAGCCTTCAATTCCGCTAAATTTGCAACTGGGCCACTGAACACATGATTTTTAAGGTAACCCCAGAGCCAGAAGTCACAAGGATTGAGGTCCGGTGATCTTGCAGGCCAGGCTCTCGGAAAATGACGGCTGATAATTCTATCATCTCCGAAATGTGTCTTCGGCAGTTGCTTCACTGGCTTTGCAATGTGCGGAGGAGCGCCATCTTGCATGAAAATTATTCTATCCACGCATGCATGCTGTTGAAGTGTTGGAATTACCTGGTTGCGTAAAAGACACGCATACCGTTGACCATTGACTGTACAGGTAACGGGACCCGCAGGACCCACTTCCTCGAAAAAAAAATGGCCCTATAATCAATGATGCTGTCATCCCGCACCACACAGTTACCTTTGCAGAATGAAGCGGTATTGAAACACATGCGAAAGGATTTTCCGTTGCCCATATCCTGCAATTTTGTGTATTGACAACGCCGTGGAGATAAAAATGGGCTTCGTCTGTCCACAAGATGTTCCATGGCCATTCATTGTCCACTTCCATGCGAGCTAGAAATTCTAAAGCAAACGTGTGTCTAATTGGCAGGTCAGCAGGAAGTAACTCCTGAACATGGGTAATTTTATAGGGATAACAATGCAGGATATTGCGTAAAATTTTATTGACCGTGCTCACAGGCATGTCTAAAGTTCGGGCAATTCCCCGTGCACTGCACGTTTGCACACCACTGTTCGACCCTTCCTCTAATGCTTCAGCCACATCTTCTACTGACGTCAAAGCAACTGCTTTCCTCCCTCTGCCAGATTTCACTGCAAAAGAACCTGTCGCTTCGAATTTTTTAATCATACACCTCAGAGCCTTTGCAGACATCGGACCACATCCTTTTTTCATTCCCTTTAATACCCGAAATTTCTTTAAAGCTGCTATGGCAGAGTCGCCATTCTTGTAAAAGAGCTTCACAAGCAGAGCGCGATCCTTCATTGACAGACCCATGGCAAGCTGCTGAGATACAAATATGACGAGAACGCCATGAGGCCTGCGTTTTTATAACACATGCAATGTCTCATGCGCATGCGTATCTTTCAATTTGCATAGTACAAATCCTCCTAGGCATAATATGCCGCTTACAGCGCCATCTAGTGATAAATTTTGGAACTATTTTTTTTTCTTATCCATATCAAATGCCCCTTCTTCAAGAATGCTCAGTCCAAATTTGAAGTCATTCGGACTCATGGTTGTTTTTTTATAGCATTTTTACAAAGGGACTTTAATTAAAATCACCTTGTATATTACATTCACTGTAGTGACCGGTATCTAAGACAGCAACTGAAAACGTTTACACTGAACAACGCTAAAAATCAAGCGGTTTTCATAGTGGTTTTCACCACGGCTAGGTGAAATACGTTTATTTTGAGGTTCATACGAATTGTCACGTTAGTTTCACTGGTTTTTCACTTCATAAAAGTGTTTACTTTTCGGTAAAAGGCATGCACAATGGTTACTCGTAACTCAAGTTTTCGGGTGTAATTCTGTGAAAGCAAATACTAGCCAAAATGTATATCTTCGAATAAAATTTCTTGTCCGTGCTTAATTTCGCGAACTTAAAAACGAGTTGTGATTTTGTGAATGCAAATTTTTGCAGAGATGTAAATTCGCGGATACAATTTCCTGTTCTTGCGTATTTTTACGAACACAAAAACTGGTTGAAATGAAATTTCGTGAATGTAAATTCTTGCTGACATGTTAATCCGTGAATACAATTTCCAGACTCAGATTAAACTTGCGAATTCAATTTTCCTCCTGAACGTAATTTCAAGTTTGTGAATCTTAATAATAATAAAAAACTATTTGACCACAACAACACTAAGAAATAAGATAAATACAACTTGATTCTGGAAGTACTTTTTGGAAGCAATTGCTACCAAAATTCAGCAGTTCAGGAACACCTCAAAGAGAACGAGAGAACTACCTGAGTCTTGAAAAATGTGAGTATATATAGGGAACTAAAACCAATCAGAATTCAAAAAAGAATGGCACGAATAAGATCAATTCTTTTGATTGGATGTTTGGGTCAACCACTTAATTAAAGGTGAATCGATTACGGGACCCATATCTAAGTTAAGTAGCGTATTTTTGTCTGTATGCTGGATCGCAATGCTTTCAAACGCAGTTTTTTATTTATTGATTTTATCAGTCTAACATTGAAAATCATGGCCAGTGTCGATGGAGTGTTTAGCAACTAAGGACAAGTTACTTCTTCCAAACATCCTATCTCTTAGGTGATCCTTGAATGTGGTTTCTATGCTTCGAGGCGTTTGACCTTTGTAAACCATATCACATTGTGCACATTTAAGTTTGTAGATTTCTTGTCCTTAGGGTTGGGGAAAATATCCTTGATTTGACTGGGATTGCTGAAACAAATTGAAAAACCAAAAGATTTTAATTCTTTGCCCAACCCTCTGATGAGTTGCTTATTATAAAGTAAAGAAATAATACTGCCCTGGTTCTTGGTCTTGCCATGCGTAGTGCTGTCCTTAATAAATTTCTTGAACTTTCTTTTCCTAAGTATATCCATGATGGTGTGATTGTTGTAGCCATTCATAGTTGCGATATTTTTGATGAGGGAAATTTCTTTCTTAAATTGTTCTTGGCTGAGCGGAATGTTAAGGGCTGTATCCAACATGAAAACAGAAGTGGCAGCTTTCTGGTTCCAGAGGTGACTAGAATCACTTGGAATGTAGTTGACGCCATTAGAAAACGTCGAACTCTAAATGGTCTTGACTCCTAATGTTTAAAACGTCCAGGAACGGCAACTTCTGGTCTTTCTCTAATTCCAGGTTGAACTGAACAGAGGGGAAAAGCTATTTAAATGTTGTAGAAAAGAATTGATATCACACCTGTTAGTATCAAATATCGCAAATATGTCATAAACATATCAAAACCAACAATCAGGGAAATAGAAATTCGACGTTCTGACGATATCCTCAAAACTTTTTAAGAACACCTCAGCCAAGACAGGGCTGAGGCACGATCCCATAGGAGTGCCTTCCATCATTTTGTAAATCTTATCCTGGAAACTAAAAATATTATTATCGTTACATAGTCCAATAAGTTTTAAACATTCAGTCTGGATATTAGATGGCACCATGTTTTTGCGCACGATTCAAGAAGTAACCGTTTCTGGAAGAGGAATACTTGGGAATAATGATACTATATCGAAATATACATTAAATAGTTTTTTCACGCCTGTTTAGTTCACTTGGAATTAGAGAAAATTATTCAGAATACACAATTCACAGAGAGTAGAGGAAAATTAAACATTCGTAGTGAGAAACTGTATTTATAAATTTTGCGATGTCAATTGCCAACCCTCTAATTCAACGGGTCAGAGTTATTAGTAGTCAATTGAAACAATGCACCAACAAATTTGGCAAAATGCAGAGTTTAAATAGACGAATAACCAGTGAATGTAATGGGGAAAGATATTTCACATAGCCTAACTGTAAGACACAAAGATTTTTTTAGCTTGGATTAGTGTAAACGCAGTTAGTTGGGAACCTGTAGCACTCTTCATACCGAACGCATTAGACCTCACCCAATGCAACTACATACAAATATGTTAAGAGGTACCCACTGCATACACCATTGCGTATACTGTTGAAATACCAACAACAACAAAGAAGATAAAAAATCGTAAACTTCGTACCAAAAGTAAAATAATAGTTGTATTGTTAACAACTGTATTCAATTAATTTTGGGAAAGCACCCTTTTAACACTGCCAGTTAATCACAAATAGCACTCGCAATCGTGGGAAAACAGTGAACGATTGTCAACGTATTTGAACATTTAGCAACGCTGAGAGCAATTGAAAGCTACATAAAACTGGTGAAACTAGGAGATGAGTAGCCAATGCTACCCCTTCTAACAATTATTCTAAACGTATATTTGAACGTCAGCTCTGCCTACGTCACCCCTACTGAGCACTAACTATGATCAACTAAAACCAAACGAGGAAGGAGAACGCCTCAAACTCTCACCTAACTTACGATTTAGTTGCCCTGTCTACTTTACTAAAAATAAATGGACAAGTGCGAGTCGAACTCGCGTGGAGAGGGTTCCGTACGGTGAATATGTTATCGACCATGGTTTTTTTTTTAAATCTGACCCAAATTTGTAAAAAAATTATGTATGTCACCGGATTTTAGATGGAAATTGCTGAATATATTGCCTATTGCTGAATTCTGTCTTGTCGTATATTCTTGAATATGAGGAGTAAGACCGAGTGACAGAAGGTATTCTGATATTTCATTTTTTGATTTGTTCTTAAAATTGATATTGAAGCCTCCTACTATAATAATCTTTTCGTGTACACCGATAGCATTCTTAATGCATTCGACAGCAATTTTCGGAAGGCATTTTGGTGATTTATATACGGTTAAGAATTGAACACAAAATGCTTTGAATTGGAGGCATTCACAATGCCCACCCCCTGAACTATCTACAAAAAAAACCTGAAGAATTGACCGACCGACCGACTTTGCGAATAGAGTAACGATTTTTTAATTAATTAACATCGTTCTGGCAATGCAGTACCACACATTCGCAACTGTTTTTATTAAAATTTAAAAAAAATTAAATTTAATTTAAAAATTTAAAATAGCTAAAATTATTTATTTAGGATTTTAATTTGATTTTCCTACCGTATTTAGTCTAGCGCGAATTCTTTTTAATGATAATCTTCTTTCTATATATATAACCAGCAGAGGACCCGGCGTTGCCCAGGATAATTACGCTTGTTAGGGAGCTGAAGGAAGGATAATTACCTCCTTTGCCTCATCGACAGAGACTGCCCTATCTATATCATATATTATATCCATTTCCTGTCCATTGTTAATAATTCTTGGAAACAAATGTTCTGTCATTGCATCATCATTTTATGTTCATTGTTATAATTCTTTGAATAATTTTGTGCTCATTGTTATTGATGAATTGCGCATTGAGACCATTGTTGATGCGAACAGGACGGGCCTATTGTTGCACAAACTTTGCCTTGCCTTGTTGGTCATGAGATATCTGTTGCTGGTCCGAGCGTAGTGTGAATTCATATATAGAAGGAAGAAGGATGTTTGTTTGTTTGTGGGTTTGTTTGTTTGTTTCTTATGCAAATCTACAGTTTTATTCCGATCTTGATGAAATTTTGCATACTTGACCTTCAAACCATGAGGAAGGTCACTATCTACCTCAGATTTCGGAAAAATAATAATATCGATATTCATGGTTATGGCGGGGCATATTAATGAGAAATATCTCATGACCAACAGTGCAAGACAAAGTTTTTGCAACAATAAGTATCAACAATGGGATCAACACGCAATTCACACGGACCAACAATATATATCTCATGACCAACAATGCAAATAAAAGTTTGTGCAACAATAGGTATCAACAATGGTGTCAACACGCAATGCACCAACACTATGCAAGGATAAACAAAATATGTTTCATCACCACAATGAAAGGCAAAGTGTGTGCAATATAGAATTCAATGCATAGAATTCCTGTTATTCAGGCTTTTCTTAGAAAAGAGAATTCTTAGTACTTAACAATTTCTTGAAAATCTTTAAAAATGATCAGTAACTGGAGATGATGAGTTAGCAGACTATTGAGAAAGAGTGAAAGACCATAGAGGAAGCACTCCTTTAGCTCCGTGCTGTATTGAGCAAATGGTATGCAAGTAAATAGAAGAATCGGCGACCGCTAGACAACACAAAGCGATGAATGGCCAATTTTTGCTTCAAGACATCGAAAGAAGAAAGGAAATTGCAACAACATCAAGTGTACCTCTAAAGTAAGATTACGTGAGTAAAAAATTATTTAGACAAGAAGGCATCCTTGGAGAGGTCCATCCATTGTGAGCCTTTAAAAAAATTTTTTTCGGTAAATCAAGTCCCGGTATATCACGTAGAATGGATTTTTTCAGTGAAGAGGTAAATTTCTGTCTTTCGGATTTTTCTTAGAATGGATAGTCCCTTCGCTCTATATTGTAGTGATCGAGTTATTATTTAACCAATTTGGACGTTTAATTTAGCTTTTTGAGGTTGTTCTGTTTACCTACAATTATCCCGGGCAACGCCGGGTCCTCTGCTAGTCTATATATGTAAAGAAGGATGTGTGTTTGTGGGTTTGTTAGTTTGTTTGTTTCCTTGTTATGCAAGTTTTATTCCGATCTTGATGAAATTTTGCATACTTGACATCGAGAGTGGGAATTGCAAAAACATCAAGGGGAACATCTAAAGTAAGATTACGTGACTAAGAAATTATTTAGGCTATCAGCGGCATACATGGAGAGGTCCATCCATTGTGAGCATTTAAAATTTTTTTCCGAGTTTTCATTATGAATGTTTACTGTCTTAATTCTAAGCGTTTTCATGTGTTTATTTTTAAGATATTGCAAAATTTAATCATAAAAACAATCCGAGCCACGCCCGGGGTTATCACCTAGCTTATTTTGTAGCACATCAGATCCAAACATTTCATAAAAATACATTTTGACTATATTCTGTGGGAATGTATATATTTTGGAAACTAAGATGTTGATAATGCGATGATTGAACATTCGTTTCCAAGAATCAATAATAATGAGCATAAAATGATGATGCAGTGACAGAACATCAATAAGGCAGCATCTATTGATGAGGCAAAGGAGTCACGCGTGTCTCCCTTGAGATCACTATCAAATGTCCAGACGACTGGCAAAAATTTATGTGTCTGGAAAGGAAAGAGAAGAACGAGTATTGTTCAGAGAAACAACTAAAACAGAAAAAGCTATACGGGCATTTGAAACATCTGAGCAAAGGGAGTTTCGAATAGAGCAAGAGCTCCTACGTCAAGAGTAAAAAAAGTTGAGTCTAAATTATCTGGTCCCGCTATATAACCTAGAATTCCTGTTTTTTGTATTTTTCGTAGAATGCATAGTCCCTTTGCTCTGTGTTGTAGTGATTGAGTTATTATTTAACCAATTGGGAGTTATAATTTAATGTTTTTGAGATTGTTTTGTTTACCTACACGTGTAATTATCCCGGGCAACGCCGGGTACCTCTTCTAGTAGATATATTGAAAAAGCTAGCTAACGTTGGCTGCGAGTAAAAAAACTATAACATCAGTATTTTCTCGGAATTTAACAATCAATGATTTTTCGTTTGTTGGAAACAATAAAGGTTGGATTGCTCGGCACTATGGACACGGGCATGGAACAGGAGAAGTTAGCATTTTATATATAAGATGACTATTGAAAAAAATTCATTTATTTTATATTTGTCTTTTATTTCTAATGTATTTACGTTCATTACATTTATATTTTTTAATTTCTAATTTTTATTTTGAACAAAACAGTTTCAGTTTCAGGAATAGCTGAAGATACTGATCGATAGCACAATATTGAGAGATTTACCATGTTATTTTAAGACCATAGACTTCTTATAGGTTTTCCTGTAATCTATAAGCAAAGAACTATTTTCTTTATTTTTTTCGAAATTTTAGGCTCAGTAGTTTCGGAGATAAGGGGGGGGGGGGAATGGTCCATTTTCATTTTTTTTTCTTAAATAACTTTAAAAGTATTTATTTTAAAATTATAAAAAAAATATATTTGAGACCCCCACAACAAGCCCTTTCATTTGATATATCACACGATACAGTTTGCAAAACTTTTGTTTTTAATTTTCTAATTTGACCCCCAAAAATGACCCCCATATTCAAAATTCATTTATTTACGTTACATTTCCGTTTTTGGGTCACAGAAATACATATGTGTATCAAATTTTAGCCTATTCGATCTAGTAGTTTCGGAGTAAATTGGCTGTGAGATCGGGACAGACAGACACCGGAGTGATCCTATAAGGGTTCCGTTTTTCATTCGGACGTACTGAACCCTAAAAAATTACCATAAACTAAAGACCATGTAAAGATTGCCACCATTTTAAACACTATGGCGAAACTAAGTGAGAACATATAATGAGAGCAAAAGAAAACAAATGAGCAAAAAGGTTAATAATAATAATAATAATAATAATAATAATAATAATAATACGATTATATAAAATACACCCTACACTTATCACATTTTTAGAAAGTACAATGCTGCATTGGAGGACTACACTACACCTCACACTCAACAGTGAAACCATCACGACTGACAAAATACAGATAAACCGGGGCATCTTCCAGGGTGACTCACTGAGCCCACTCTGGTTTTGTCTTGCACTAAATGCACTTTCCAACAGACTGAACAGCACAACTTACGGCTACATAATTAAACATGATAAAAGCTGCCACTACACGCTTTCACACTTACTCTACATGGACGACATGAAAATCTATGCCTCCACACAAACACAATTGCACCAATTACTTGACATTACACAAACCTTTTCAAAAGACATGCAATTTGGGTTGGACAAATGCAAAACCATTCACATTGAAAATGGAGTACTCAGGGAAGGGGGCTTCACATTAGATGAACCAGATTACATTGCTGCTATGGACAATGACGAATTTTACAAATATCTAGGATTTAAGCAAGCCAAGCTTCTGGAGCACAAACACATAAAGAATACACTCACTAAACAATATCTTCATAGGCTAGAGACAATACTTAAAACGCATTTAAATTCCAGAAATTTATTCAAGGCCATCAATACTTATGCCACGCCAATATTCTCCTACTCATTTGGAGTCATACAGTGGACACACACAGATCTTGAGGGACTTGAAAGGAAACAACGTAAACTGCTTACAAAGCACAGAAAGCACCATCCATACACAGCTATTGAAGGACTCACCCTGCCTCGTTCAGAGGGAGGCAGAGGTCTTATTGACATAACAGATCTATACCAGAAACAGACTCAGTCACTCAGAGAATTCTTTTACTCTAAACAACACACATCACCATTACACAAAGCAGTCTGCATGGCTGATACAAAATACACACCTCTGAATCTGAACAGCACGCAGAACACCCATAACATTCCTACAACATGCACTAAACTTCAATCATGGCTCGGAATGCAACTCCACGGTAGACATCCTTCTGACCTCAACCAGCCACACGTCGACAAAAAAGCGTCGAACTTTTGGTTGAGTGAAGGGAGTCTCTTTGGGGAAACTGAAGGAACCATGATTGCCATACAAGACCAGGTTATTAACACTAAAAGCTACAGAAAACATATTAATAAAGATTCGACTGACGGGTCTTGCAGGAAATGCCATGTCGCAGAAGAAACCATCCAACACGTCATATCCAGTTGCAAAATACTCACGCAGACAGATTATTTACACAGACATAACCAGGTAGCCAACATCATACATCAACATCTAGCTAAGATATACAAGCTAAGGGATATACACACTTCATACTATAAAATATATCCCCGACACTGTCTTAGAGAACACCACACATAAACTATATTTTGACAGAGCTATAATCACTGACAAAACTATCCCTCATAACAGACCAGATATTACACTAGTAGATAAGCAAAACAAAGTGACTTACATAATTGATATCTCCATCCCCAACACACACAATTTACAAAAAACATACACTGACAAAATCACTAAATATACGGATCTTGCACATGAAATAAAACGCCTCTGGGGAGTTAACAGAGTACACATTGTTCCTATCTTTCTTTCAGTCACTGGGGTTATTCCACACTCGCTACACAAAAGCCTGTCAACACTAAATTTAAACCCACACTTATACAAAACCTTACAGAAAGCCACAATTCTAAACACCTGTCACATAGTAAGGAAATTCCTACACCCAAACATCAATACTCCCACGAGTGCATAATTTTCCCTCCCTTGCATTTGAGCCCCTTGGGCTTTGGCCCTCTTTTGGGTCCGCCTCTGGGATTGGCTTCCGGACTTGATCCGAATTATTAAAATAGCTAATCATTGCATATCAAACAACCACATTCCTAGTTGCCAACAAATAAAAATTAGAGCAAAAGAAAGAAATTACAAAAAAAATTTTAAAGAAGCTTTCTGAAGTAAACAGGAGCCCAATAATTATTCACAGACCTCAATTAACAAAAGTAATAATTGGCAAATAATAAATTAAAATACACAATATTTAAGACAGAAAATATTAACAAAAATCATTTAACTTAAATTCCCTTAAAAAAATCTGCATCACTGAAATTCCTTTAAAAATAACTGGGATATGTCTGTTCTCGAAAATGGTCTTATATTCAATTTACATTTATTTTGCTTATCTAATTATGTTTCTTTACCATCCTTTTCTGTATTCATACATAACTGAAGGAATGGACTTTGTTCAATGTTATTTTATTTTCAACTGCTCTCATATACGATTGAAGAGTTTGTCACCATCTAGACAGAGGGTCATCAGATGTTTGGAATCTTGGTGTATTTCACCTGGAAGGAGTCTCCAATGTTTGATGTTCTCTACATGAGAAGTCAATGATTGGTGTTCTCTAAATGTAATCAATTTTAATTTTGAACTCACTTATATGAAATCATTGTGATGGCTAAGTAGCCTCGCATGTTTTGTTTCCCTCTTGTTCATTCCAGGTGAGATTATTTTCTTAAGATTTTTTTTAAAGTGATTTCTTGCCTTAAGCAAGTCTATTTAGTTACAATTGTATTTATTATTGTGAATAGAAGAATGCCATGACTAGGAGACATTGTTGAAAGTGCATTATTATATTTGGTTATAAGACTTAAAAGTGTATTTAAATTTTGAATTATCATTGTTTATGATTTTTTTCTTGCTGATTTTTGGCTCAGAACCTAGGAGAAGGAAGTTAATAACGACGGCTAGAAAAGCTGTTGTGGAAGTGGCCATATTGGTGTTCCATGGTCCGAATTGTTGAGAGAATGTGCTGCTCAAGTTGTGGTCACACAGTAGCAGAGCATAAGTATGAATAGTGGAATTCTGCTTTGGTGATTAAATTGTAATTATGACTTTATATTAAATGCAGGACAACATTTTGTATGGACTGTGAAGGATTCTTCAAGGCATAACGAAAACTACCATGGCTTGGTAACAAAATGTTTATTGCATATTGGAATTTAATTAATACATTAGCAGCTAATTATTGAAGCATGATCAATATTCACAATGCATATTGCTTATTAATAATCTAGTCTGTTCTGAGGTTTCTTTCCTGATGGTTCACAACTGAAGTTGGGAGTAGCATTAACTATAATGCTATTAGTTTAAGATGAATCCTTCTGCAAAGAATTAGTGAAAAATGAGCATTCAGATGTAAATTTTGGCAAAATACGAGGTTTGGGGCAAAAGTCATGGCAACTATTTATTTTCTTGTAGATATGTGAACGAATCACAAACTATTTGTGTCGTGTGGAAGTTCATGCAGAACAACAGATGGCTCAGTGATAGCTGGTAGTAGCGCAGCGACGGATGTGAAATTAGTCAGTTGGTGAGTGTCGTGCGAGATGGAAGTAACCCGTGTTGGGCAGCGCGCTTACATCAAAATAGCCGTTCTCCGAGGGAGAAATGCGATGGAATGTCACAATGAATTAGTGGAAGCCCTTGGGAATAATGCCTTACCATACTGTACAGTAGCACGGTGGGTAGGAAAGTTTCAGCAAGGACATGTGTCAACCAGTGATGGGCAACCGTGAAGGCCATATTGCCCTGTATACTACCGTAATAAATTAGTGTGTTACGATATTTCAGTGCTATTCATTGTCCACACATGTAGTTGAACCTTGTCTTTCGTCTGTGTATGTCACATTTTCCAACCGGACTGGTATCTTCAAGAAAAAAAATAGTTGCCATGTCTTTTCCCCCAACCCTCATATCTTACATTAAATATTGTCTTTGTTACTGCTGTACCGAAGATTGGAAACTGTACATGCCCTACTTCTTATTGGGATGAAACTGTCTGAAACGGTCCTTCGTTGTATTCAGTAATAGAACCTAGGATCATACCTGGTTATGGCATTGACAGAAAGTCTTAAATCTTTTCAGTGCCCACAACGTCACATTGGAGGCACTGCTGGGATATAATTTGCTGAATAAGTTGATATGGCACCTCCACACAACCAAGTGAAGCTACCACATCTTCAATTGAAGGGGCAGTAGCTCCAATTGTAGCAGGGTTTTCTGGAGCGATTCCGATGTTCACTGGCAAAGAGGGAAGTATCAATGTATCAGAGTTCTTGTCTATAATCGCGAGCATTGCACTTGCTGTTGGATGGGCAGAGGATGTAAAACTGAACATCTTAAAGGCTAAACTAAAATCAACAGCAGCAAGGAGAGCAGCCCAGTTTGAACTATTTGATGTGTCGGATTATAAGCAATTGTGCAGAAGACTGTCGCAACTGTTTGAAAGGACAAGACCAGAGCATGACTTTCTTAAAGAACTACATGATGTAGAGCAAACAAGGAAAGAAACTGTGGCGGATTTTGCGAATAGGTTGGAGCTGGCCCTTGATCGATTAATAAACTCAGACCCATCATATAAAGGGAAACGTGGAGAGTTACTCCTTAAGAGATTTAAAAATGGACTATTAATGACACACAGAAAAATTTTGATGGTGGCAAATCCTCAGTCCTTCAAGGATGCCCTCAAGCTTTCTATCCAGTATGAGGAAATGGATCGGAAGATATCCCAAGAGTCATACTCAGCACATGATGTTGGGCTAGGTGGGGAGAAGTCCACAAATGCAAATAAAGGAGAAAATTTCAGCAAGCCAATAGCTGTACAGAGGCCTGATTATAAGCCTTGGCAAGAAGGAGCCGTTATACTTCAATCGCAAATCGATGAGCTCCATAAGTCTGTTGAGGAAATGTCAAAAATGGTGTCAAAACTTTTAGACAAAAGAGCGCTTTTTAGTCAACCAAATACGATGAGAATAAGGTGTTTTAATTGTAATCAAGAAGGACACATGGCAAGATCCTGTTCCACCAGAGATCTAGGAAGAGGGAGATGAATAGAGCACCCAACCGTTCCTCGAACATGGTTGAGGTTGACTGCGATGAAGTCAATATGTACCATATAACTGTACAAATTCAAGGGAAGCAACTTTGCATGCTTATTTTACAGGGTCACAAGTCTCATTCATAGATGAGGAGGCCTGTAGGTAGCTACCCCACGCCAATACACACCCGGTAGACCTTCATGTAAAGGGAGTTGATGGTGGCGTCATGAATGTGGAAAAGGGAGTGAAGCTTGCTGTTCCTATTCAAGGAAGGTATTTTAAAAACAGATAATTCCTTATATATTCTTTAGCTGGGTGACCCTATGATAGAATTTTAGGGGAGGACATTCTTAGGAATGTCAGCTTCCACTGTTCATTTATATGCAAAATGTTCAATGAGGAATGTTCAAAAATAACTACCTCAGTCCAAAGTAAGTCCAGGAACAAGATGTCTATAGAAGAAATGAAAGGTTGAACTAAACTAACAAAGGGAAAATCCGTCAATCATTTCACATTGGTCAAAAGGTTTGGCTTATGCGGAAAGGAGGCCTGAAGAGGAAACTTGAATTTAAATACTTGGGACCTTTCCGTATAATAGAGAAAATTTCTGATGTGGTGTTTAAGATAGAAGGTATTAGGTATCATGATAAATCAACGGTCCATATTGATAGATTAAAGGCATGCGTTATGAAGTCAAAACCCCATACTCGTAAACATAGGATATCTGATCTGCAGAATCAAGAAGTCCCGTCAGTCTGTCTTGAGGATGAAGATTCAGATGATGAATTCAGTGATGCTATGGATTTTCCACAGCTCGGAAAGATTCATGGTGTTCCTGATGAGGGTACATCCGAGAGCCTTAACAATGATGTTATGAATAGTTCAGGAAGCACTGATGAAGTGAAGGATAATGACTTTGAATAGGCACATACATATAGCTTACGAAGGAAGCCCCGACCGGATTATCTTTCAATTAATCATGGAACAATGTTTAAATAATTGATAACTGATCTTTGGCTTTCGTTTGAAGATTTTGAATGTTGTTAATTGTTAATTGAGAACAACATTCATATGATACTTATTGCTTATTGACCTGTATATTTTATTTAGATTCTTTATTGTAATTTTTTACTTTTCCCACTATATGATGCGCCCAAGATAACAATTAGTTTACCTGTAGAGCTTTCAGTGAACCATTGGATTAAGATGATGAGCAAGCCTTATGACATTGTTGCAGTGCTATTGACAAGACTGGTGATGAAACACTTGGTGAATTGTATTTAGGATAATTGTTTTGAAATTGCTTAAAGTAATTTGTGACTTTACTATTGTTGTGCCATAGATAATAGTTAATACGTAATTGATTAATATATTCCCTATGAAGCTAAGTTGTGGTGGAGATTTGGGCCAATTGGACCTCTGTGCTATTGTGGAAGGTAACAGCCTTTTTTACTCTTCTTATTAGAAGGCAAACATTCCTGCAACTTCAGGTGAGATGGATGTACTTAGCACACGTAAACTATATTTCTTGAGGTTACTGTGCCGCTCCTATTGAAAAAAGGGAGCACTTGACGCCTTCTTGGTGTTTGTTAAGTCTATTACCTTTGTTTAGTATCGTAGCAGGCTGGTCACTGTGAAAGTACTATCTCTATCTTAGTTGGTTTCTCAGTTGTAAATTAAAAGATTTGATAATGTTAGGGTGGATGTCATCTTAGTTATTAGCATATCTACTTGTGGGATTGTTATGGGTACGTTATCTGGGTTGTCTCTTTACTTTGGGGTTTGTGTTATTATTGGTAATGTATTTATTTTAAATAAGTGGCTATATTTTATTTAATTATGGATATGTTTTTTCTTTTAGGGATGGAGGAAATGTGAGGGCTAAGTAGCCTCACAGGTTTTGTTTCTCTCTTGTTCATTCCAGGGGAGATTACTTGTACTTAATTTTCTTAAGATTTTCTTTGTTTTAGTGATTTCTTGCCTTAAGCAAGTCTATTTAGTTACAATTGTATTTATTATTGCGGATAGAAGAATGTCATGACCAGGAGACATTGTTGAAAGTGCATTATTATATTTGGTTATAAGACTTAAGAGTGTATTTAAATTTTGAATTATCATTGTTTATGATTTTTTCTTTCTGTTTTTTTTTTGGCTCAGAACCTAGGAGAAGAAATGGTTGGTAAAGACGGCTAGAAAAGCTGTTGTGGAAGTGGACATATTGGTATCCCATGGTACAAATTGTTGAACGAGTGTTGTCTCAAATTGTGGTCACACAGTAGCAAAGCATAACTATGAATAGTGGAAATCTGTTTTGGTGATTAAATTGTAATAATGACGTTATCTTAAATGCAGGACAACATTTTGTATGAACTGTGAAGGACTCTTCAAGGCATAACGAAAACTACCATGGCTTGGTAACCAATTGTTTATTGCATATTTAATTAATGAATTTAATTAATATATTAAACAGCTAATTAGTGAAGCATGATCAATATTCGCAACGTATATTGCTTATTAATAATCTAGTCTGTTCTGAGGTTTCTTTCCTGATGGTCCACAACTGAGGTTGGGAGTAGCATGAACTATAAAGCCATTAGTTTAACTAAGAACTCTGGCGTTTCCTTCTGCAAAGAATTAGTGAAAAATGATCATTCAGATGTAAATTTTGGAAAAATATCTTGAATTGAATAATATTGTCTTTGTTACTGCTGTATCGAAGATTGGAAACTGTACAAGCCCTACTTATTGTTGGCATGAAACTGTCTGAAATAAATACTGCTGTTCATTATGGCATGATTTTATGGTTTTCCAGACACTTTGAGCGATTATCTGTATGATGTACGGTGATGCCATCTGTGGAGAAGATTCTAAAAGTGGGCCACTTGTTTTGAAGGGGATTTTGCGTTTTTTTATGAATTGTTTCAAGTGAGAAAGGAAAATTGGCTATCTCTTCCCGTCATGCCACTTGAATAGGAACCACACAATTGGCATGTCGCGGTCGTTTCAAACTATTTGTGGATTTCAGATTTTCTTTTTTCTGGTTTCCGGATAATTAGCCATTGTCGAAAGGAACCATGTCTTAAAGGTAAGCCAGCATTTTTTTGAGGGTTCTGGTGTTGGTTAGGATAACTGAGGTTGGGTTAATTTACGTTTAACTGTAAAATGAGTTCCCGCAAATTTCTGGCAGCCATTTGTGACCACTAAAAATACGGAAAATTAGCCTCCTGTAACCAGTCTAGGGGAAACCAACTGCCCCCTGTAACCAAATAGGTTGGGGTATGTTTATAATTTGGGGTCGCCGTGAGCGAAGCGATTGTGTCCGCGTACTAGTATTGAAGAAGTGGTAGCTAGTATTACGCCGTAGCCAGAGAGTTCAATTTAACCAGCTAGTTAAGATTTTTCCTTATACTTCATCCGCACTACCTGAACTAGCTTGAAGTAAACTAGTTTAGATGCTATTTGAAAACAGTTTTAGATTAAACTAGTTTGGAGAGTTAAATATGCTTCCGCACTTGAGATAGTTCGAACGAGTTAAAAACATGTGCTCAATGCCTCATGGTGTTGAAACGAGCAAGCAAGCATTTATTTCCCGAGCGTGAGCGATTTCGAAATTTCATCACTAGGTGTCCTTCTTTCTCTATAAACAAGCAGAAAGCCAGCTATTTCAATTGTATTATATGTGCTTTTGTAACCATGATAAATTAAAAAATAAATAAAAAAATATTATGTAAATTTTTTTTAATAAAGTACTGCTGTGTCAAAACAGCCTTTCGACGTTTTCACGGTTCCCATTAGATGGCAATTTAAAATTCATTATTTCATATATAAATAAATTAATAAAAAATACAGCTATGTAAATATTTTTAAATTAAATTATTTGCTGTGTAAAAAATTGCTACACGTAAAAGGACATCTGGCGGCAGATTAGGGAAATCGCTCTCGCACGCATTTTGGCATTGAAACGGAGCAGCATGCTCAGGCCTTGTTAACCTCGAAGGCCTCGACGAGAGAGAGGTAAGGCCACAAGGCAAGGCGATCTAAAAAAAAATAAAGAGCATCGCATCAGCGCACGGAATTCTGGGATCCCACAATTCCATGCGCGAAGCTAGTTAAACTGTCTCAAGAAGGTTTCGGAAACTCGCGTAATCTGAGACAGTTTCTAACGCCTGAAACCAATTTCGTTTAAACCAGTTGTGTACGCACTTGAAAATCGGAACTAGTTCGGCAATCTAAGCTAGTTTGGAAATGCTAGTGCGGATGAGGTATTAGGTAACCTCTCTCAACACACGACAGGTCGTTCATTACTGGAACTACTTTCAGACTTGCTCAAGTTTGTTCAATTCAGTTATGAAAGCAGACGGCAGAAAAGCCAAGAATAGGCGGCGCCAGCATACGGCAAGATAATCGCTTAGATGTTTCTGGCTTCCGGTGAAGGGAAGATGGTAAAGTTTTTCCTTTATTATTAAACACGGTCGTTCGTTGTATTCGGTAATAGAACCTAGGATCATAAATGGTTGTGGCATTGCCAAGAAGTCTTAAATTTTTTCAGTGCCCACAACGTCAAATCATCACCTTAGAGAGTTCATGTTATATAAAGAAATTACAAATATAATGTTTGTTATGTATATATAGTACCTTTTGATGATATTACTGATGTATTTCATGAATACCATGAATTCGTTTTGCCTCTGAAGCAGATAAATCTGGAGTGTCTGCAGGTCGTCATTTAATCTGTTTTCTTGCAGCTTAAAAAAAGCCAATATTTATATTGTAATTTAAAACCATGTTCATCAAATGGTTTAAAAAATCATAAACAAAAAAAAATAAATTTTGTTAATTCATTAATTTAAAAAATCGTTATTAATTTATTTATATAACAAAATTTGAAAAAAAATTCAGAAAGAAGTACAAAATATTTAAATTTCCTACCGTGAAGTATAAGAGGAGAAGCGATGGATGTCTCTATGTTGCCGGTATCTGGAAAAATACTCAATCCCGAGAAGTCCCCTGTTGAAGTAGGAGTGTTATCTAAAATAAAACCAGCATCTAAAGATGTGGAAGGAACAGGGGAGGATGGAGAGCCTGCAGGCAATTGAACTGATGAAGAAGATGCAAAATGAGTTCCAACTCCTGATGAGGTGCTAGAAAGAGGGAGGAGCGTGTTCTGAACCTTCTGTTAATACATTACTCGGTGATTGAGTTACTTCTTCAAATTTGAAAGCGGATGAAAATATTGTAGGAATTGCCGACTGTATAAGACGATGACATTTTACTGGATCACTAAACTGATCTTTAGCAAAATGATCTGAACACAGAACAATTTTTGCTAATGTGTTCTGGAGACTGTGCAAAAGATACTTTTTCCGCATGCGTTGATCCAATTTTGACACCTAAGAAGTATAAAAATATTTTTTCTATTAGAAGAAAACTTAGCTAGCGTTTTCCTATGAAAAAAGGTAAGAATGGAAAAGTAAATGACATTCGCGTTAATTTTTTTTTATTTCTATTGCATTTACAATATTATTGTCTCGTAAATGTATAAGATATTTTTTATACTTGTGCGTGTGGACGCGCTGAGATAGATGTCTGCGTGCCACTATTTATCTGTGTGTCACTTTTTACATAAATTTATTTGCGTTTCAAACTGAATTATAATTTATGTCCTATTATTCTGCTAGCGACAAACGGATAGTGTCAAAATCTATGTTTAATTAGGACTCTAAATAGATGTTCTACTTTCATTTAAGAAATGACCTCAAAACTTTTTATTTTTATTAAATAAAAGTTATATATATATAAAATGACCTCAAAATTTTTTTTAAATTATACTGTATAAAATTAACCAACAAACTCGTGTTTGGAGAAGAGAAAAAAACGGAAAAGCAAAAATTGAATTGATTTGTTGCGCAAAAATTTAATTAGCGAATGTTCAGATAATGAAGATTGCCCATAAAAAATTAAGAATAATAAAAAATTCTATTTATTTACCTGTCTGCTTGTGGTGGAAATCGGATGAATGAACACTGGGATTCATTTATTTTGTGCAAACAATATCTCGTGGAACATCGTTAATTTTTGGGCGTTTTTAAATTCAGCTTGCATTTGTAAGTCTAACCGAAATGTGCATTTGGCCTAACGCAACGATATGAAATGAGTAGATCGCTCATGAGCTGCTTACAGCGCCACCATCGTGTCCCCATTTGAAGGCCCGGCTGCCATTGCTTTGGGGGCAAAAAATGGCGGCCATCGATGTTTACGTGTGCAATTTCGCGTAGATAAATACACGCAAACGTAATGCCAGATTGTTGTTCAGCTTTAAATTGCAATAAAAGACATATTAAAGGTTCACCACTGACCTTTCACAGGTGTATTTTTATTTTCTGCGTCTTAGAATGGTTTTCTCATGTAAAAATCCTGTTCTTTCATATAGTGATTGATTATATATACATCCAAACATGTTACTGTCGTTTCAATGATACAGAATGATTGTTTATGCATATTTATGAAATTATATACCGTATTTATTCGGGTACAATGCGAACAATTTTGACGTTAAAAAGCATTTAAATTTGGGGGAGGTGTCATAAGAATGTTGGGAGGGGGGGAGCATTAAACCAGTCTGACGAATCCATGTACGTGTATTTCTACATTGAGGTTTTTTTTTGTTTTTTTTTTGGACTAAACGATCATTTAACATAGCAGTACATTATTATACACGGTAACATACATTACATTAATTAACTTTTTTTTTTCAATTTCTCGATCACTTTCCGTTGCTAATGAGTCAAAAATGTGAGGGTTGCATTATTTTATTTATTTATTTATTTATTTATTTATTTATTTATAATTACAGTTATTTACAAAGTACAATAAATTAGTAATAATGAATATTGTATAAAATTCAAATAAGATCAATTCAAGAGTTTTTTGTTTAAAAAAAAAGAATACTTTTAAATTCAGGGTTAAAAAAGTGCCCAAAAGGCTTGGAGGCCTGTCTAGGGTCATCTTTCACAACTTTTTACAGATCAATGTACAAAAATAGTATAATTAGTACGACATTAATTAGGTGAAGATCGTGAGTCACTTAAAAGAAAAAAGAAAAAAAAAGGAATATAAGTCAACAATAGGAGCCAAATCAAAAAAAAAAAATAAACAAAACTATGAAACAACAAAGGACAACACAAAAAGAAAAGCAATTCAAAAAAATCTAGAGAAGTACAAAAAACAAAATAAAAATAAAAAATAAAGTAAAAATAAAATAAAAATAGTTAAACAATTTATAATATTAATAAATGAAAGGTCTTAAGAGGATTTTTTCCCGCCAAACCTCAGATGTTGATGTTACTGATGAAAAATAGGAAAAAAAGCCTACGGTGGCGCAATTGGTTGACGCATCTGCACGGTGAGCAGACGTTTCCTAGTTCGATCCCAGGCTGTGGAATTTTCTTTCCTATTTTTCATAAATAATTTATAATAATAACACGAAACATAAGGGGGAAACCCACTGGATAAATAAAAGCGTTAAGAAAAAAAAATATCAATCAATTTTACTTTTGTTAATAAGATTTATTAATTTAAAAGTCGGATCTAACATTCGTATAATATTAACAATGGATAGTATAAATCTGATGAAATTTAAGAATATGTATAAACAAGAACAGATGAAGACCCCCCCCCCCTTTTTCATCTGTTCTTGATAGAAATTGAATTAGTTGTGAATAAGCTCGAACAAATGCTTCTAAGGAGATGATGTTTAATAAATTGAAGAGAAGGTGCATCATGAAGTTCTTTAGTTAATTTAGACCAACATATTACTCCAGAAATCTATCTTGATCTGTTTAAGTAATTCACTCTTTAAAATGGAATTGCTATTTTATTCTCTCTAGCGCAGTATTGATGATACTAGCTAGTTATAATAGGGGAATTTCTAATAAGTTTTGTGGAACCTTATATATAAATTGAGTTAGTTGAATAAAATAAAGTTCATCAAATTTGAATATGTTAAAGTTTTTAAATTCTGAAATGACAAAAGAGAGTTCAAACCCCATATACATATTCTACAAAGAATTTTAGAATTTCATTGAATGTTTAAAAATTAACAATCTGATAGTTTGATCTTTTAATTCATTTTTTATCTTAATATTTTATTTTTTTTCGATCACCTGTTTGGTTACTCACTTATTAATGAAATATCTGTCTTTATCTGTGCTAATCTAGTGATAAAATATTTGTGAAAAATAGAAAGTGTAGGTGCAAAATGCATTTCTATTACATGTGACAGTGCATCAAATAACATTTCAATGTTCAAATCCCTGGAGTACATCTTAATGTCATAGATAATAAATTTGAATCATGGATAGAGAACCTATCTAACAAAAACACAAATGTTTATTGTTTTTTGGATGCAGCACACATGATAAAATTAATTCGCAATCTGCTGGGAGAAAAAAAAAATATTATTAAGTGAGAAAGGATATATCAAATGGGGATATATTGATATGTTACATCAATTACAGGAAAAAGAAGGTTTGCATGCAGCAAATAAGCTATCTGACAGACATTTAAATTGGCAATCCCAAAAAATGAAAGTAAAATTGGCATGTCAAACAATAAGTGGCTCTGTTGCTTCAGCTCTTAAATTCTGCAAAGATGTTGGAATTGATGGTTTTAGTGATGTAGATGCAACTGTTGAATTTATTGAAATCTTCAATATGGTTTTTGATCTGTTGAATTCATGCCACCTATATACCAAAGGAACAAAACAACCGATCAGTACAAGAAACATGGAAATGACTTGTTGCAAGATTGACAATGCAATTGCTTATCTGAAAACACTTAAAAATTCTTCGGGTAAATACCTACTTAAAACACAAAGAAAAATCGGAATCCTAGGCTTCATTATAAATTTAACAAGCTTAAAGGGTCTTTGTAAAAAATTTTTGTGGAGTGAAAATGCTCCCTTGAAATTCTTATTAACAAGAAAGTTAAGTCAGGACCACCTAGAGCTTTTTTTCTCCTGTATCAGAAACAGGGGAGGAAATCTTAATAATCCAAGTCCACTCCAGTTCAAGTATGCATATAGGAAAACACTGTTAGCAAGAATTGATCCCTCCAAATTTGGAAATTGTGAGGAAACAGAAACTGCCCAAATAGGTTTTCCAACACAAAATAATTGCCCAAAACTCGAGAATTCTGATACTAATATTTTTTTGTCATTTGATCACTGCTATGTAAAAGAGTATGAACCCTTGACAACCTATTGTGACAATGTTCTGGAATATATTGCTGGTTGGGTCATTCGTTCTTTTGTACCCAAGTTAAAATGCAATGACTGCATTGAACTATTGAACATGGGTAAAACTTCCTCGAATTCAATCCTAATTGATATTAAACAGAAGGGAGGACTAAATAGAGCCATCGGTTGATGTTATTATGTTATGCAAAATTGCAGAAAAGGTTTTTAGAACCACATGTGGTATGCACCTTAAACAAGATAAAAATTTAATGCTGAAATTGACTAATGCTGCAATGTCATTAGTTTGTGATAAAAAATTATTTTGGGATTGTCACTTCTTTAATGCTTCTGAATTTGGCATGCAATCCCATTTTGACATTGTGGTTAAGGGATTACTTAAAACTTTTTTAACACGAAGAATTAAATATTTATGCAGAAAACAAACAATTGCTCAACATGCCAAATCTGTAAGGCAGTTGTTTACAAAACTAATATTGTTTAAAGGTCAATAAATATTTAATTCCGGACTGTTCAATGGTAATAATAATTTAAAACGTTTAAAAAGTACAGATAACATTATAAAAAAATGACAAGGAAAAAAGAGAAGGAAAAATTCACTAATTGGACTCGAATGAGGGACTATGTGGTTCGAGTTTAGATCGCAATATTTTCCCTTCCCATTTCCACTTTGTAATTATGTTTCATAATATCTTCAGTTAATTATCTTCCCTTTGAGGGGAGAGGGGGAGGGGATTATAAAAATTATAAAAAGATATTCGTAGGAATAGTTACATAATGGTCATAATGTCAGCAGGGTTAATTTTCAATGTCCACACATAACGCGATCGCTGAACATACGACCAATATAAGTGAATTCATTTTTTGAAGACCCCCCCCCCCTAACTAACTGATATATAGCCCCTTTTCTATTTAGTCACAATAAAAAGCAAAGAAGCGATGGTTAAATTATTAAAAATTTCATTTACCTTGGTCGCATGATCAGTCATCGCACGATGTGCGGACATTGAAAATTAATAGTCAGCTGATTTTACATTACAGCTGATGGGATATATATATATATAAAAAAGCAGAAATACATACATTAAATCATACTTACATATAATATAGGGTAATTATGTAGATGACGGCCTCCACCCCAACTTGCGTTTTTTCCTACCTTGCATTGTTTTTTAACATGCATCTTGGGTTGCTTAGTGTTTTTGGGGGGGTGGACGAAAAGTTTAGTTTTTATTTTTGGTGGGAACGTGGTTTTCTTTCACTCGAAAGCGGTCTCCTTTAGGTTTAATGGCGCCGACTTCCTTCTTCAAGATACTAGATACGCAACGCCATCTGGTGGTAGCGGTTGAAGTCAGGCACGGAAACGCAGACGATGGTGAAAATGGTCAATAGAAAAATACTAACCATTGGCCTCCTGTAACCGGCCGGGGGGAAACCAACTGCCCCCTGTGACCAAACAGGTTGGGGTATATATCATTAACTTACCCCCGGAGGGGGACGTCGTAGACAGAACGCCGGAGGCGTTCGAGTAACGGAAAACAGTGACCAATGGGCATTATTGAACAAGGCCCGCAGGGCCGATGTGAGGCGCGGAGCGCCGAGAGTGGTACAAGTTTGCTGAAATTTAAAGCTAGTTTGCACCATAAATAAAAACTAAATCTTTCGTCCACCCCCCCAAAAACACTAAGCAACCCAAGATGTATGTTAAAAAACAACGCAAGGTAGGAAAAAACGCAAGTTGGGGTGGAGGCCGTCATCTACATAATTACCTAATATAGAAAGGTTATATCCATAAAACATTTTATTAGCACTTATTATGAACTTGTGGATTACAGATTCCCTCCGATTTTGCTTATTAGGCCTATGAACTTAGTTAAGTCGAAACACAAGCTTTAAAACCGTTATTTCAGCACATACATGAAATTTAACTATATCAAAAAAAAATTAAATGCCCTCCTTGTTCCATAAACAGTCTTCATTTAAATTCAGAGGATAAAAAAAACACATAATTGGGAATGTGAAGGAAGGTTCTGCCTTAGGTTTTGCACGGTTACCTGCTCAGCTATCGAAGTTCTGTCCACCATAGTAATGGCGCCTAGAGATTAGTTCCACTTTTCGCCGCCTTCAAATTGCCCCAAAGATGGCGGCCTCATATGCGATCTACTCATTTCATATCGTTGGCCTAACGCTCCCATTATTAAACCGAAAATAAAACTCAGATTTGAAAACTCAAAACAGTTTATGACGTAAAATTGTCAGTGACGTCATAAACGATGCTGCCATCTAGTGTAGTGGGATAAAGCGCATACGCGCAGAAAAATCTGCGCATTACATCAAAATCGCCTGATTGTTATATCTGGTTAGTATTAAGGACAGGGAAGAGGAAGAACGAGAAGCGCAGGTCGTGACAGTTCCAATGCTATTCAAGTTAAATTAAAACAGCGCCACTGGTCTCCAATGGCCAGGCCGCAACGAAGGGAACTTACGCTTTTGATAAACTCTCCCTCCGGCCTTCATTGGTGCTGCTCCATAGGCTTCTTCTGCCCCCTCCCCACCCGTGCTGTTCTTTCGACCACCCTCTCGTAAATGCTATTTCATTCTGTTTATTTAACGTTAGGCGTGCGTATCACTTCATGTTCCTAATATTCTCTTGTTCTGTTCTGAGTTGGAATGCGTCAACACAGCACAATCTGGCACCGCTTGTCTTTGACTTGTCGGAGAAAAAAATAAAATCGGGCACTTAGTTGCTGGATGCGCTGATGACATTCGTTGAACAGAAGAACAACTGTCTTGAATGCGCCGCGCAACAACGGTTCTTTGAAGAAAACCAATCACTTTGTAGGAAATTAGATACAAATCACATTTTATCTAAAGAAGGCTAGATTAGAGAGATTAGAAAATAACTGCTCCAATCTTGGAATTTTATGTTCACCTAATAATTTAATGAATATGCAGTCACGTATTTAAAACTGTATTTTTCATCTAAGACTTAGTTTCGATTAAAGTCGAAGCGGTCTGGCCGCTTGGATCGCTAATTACATCCGATTTCACTAAATCCCCCGAGCTTTCGCTTCCCATTGTAATTCTTCCCTGTTAAGGATCTCTGGATCATCTCTGGTGGCGAGTGATGCTGTGCGATAATAGGTACGTACGCTTTTGTCAATATGACAGACTTTAATTAGGAGAAAAAAGTAATATGAAATCACCAATGTA
>JAHWFO010101364.1:369300-395601 GCA_023313115.1 Rhysida immarginata | reverse complement strand
GGTTTCTGCTCCATTCGTCTCTATCAAGTATAAAAGTATTAATAATGATGGTTAAAATATTTTAATATCTGGAGAGGTGTAAACCCTTAAAAAGCCTAAGGCGATGATCGGTATCGGGACAGGTCTCAACTACCGCCCGTATACTAAGACCAGAACCCATGGATATACCCACAGGGAAGAATCCCGTGGAAGGTGGACCCGAGGGGAGTAAACATGAGGAGCAGCCCTGGCGATGTTTTAAGATCTTTTAACGACTCCTACACCCCCCTCTGGGGTTTCACAAATGGCGCCCGAACAGGGACTTCATTTCAAAATTTGGAAGGGTCCCGGAGACATAATAATGTATAAAAGTAAATACTCACCTATTATGAGTCTAAAGGTGTGTCAAGTGCTAAAAGTAAGTATGTGTCATGATTGTGTTTAGTGTATAACCAATAATCATCACATTCCTTTGCAGGTATACTGGTAAAAAGGTTTATTGAAAATAAATAGATTTAAATATAAGTATTTAAGTTTATTGTAAAGTTTTCCCTTGTGTGTGGAGAAGCGGTGTTGCTCTCCTCTCGTGAAAGCGGAGCAGGTGGTTCCAATTTCCAAGCTCGATGCGGGAAAAGAAATCTAAGGAGAAAAAATATTTTAAAACTTTTAGCCTTCTTAATAATAGAAAGATTATTTGATAAATTGCAAAATGGAGCTTATTGATAAATTGAGTAAGAGGATAGAATTTAAAATAGAACAAGTAGTGCAGAGGGTGTTGGAAGATAGAGTGAAAAGGGATGAATATAGATTTAGAGGACTGAAACCTTCTTATGGAGAAGGTCGAGACAGATTTATGGGTTACAGATTACCCCGAGATTATGCATACAGGCATAAAGCTGTCATCTGTTACTATTGTTCTCAGTACGGTCATTTACAACGAGAGTGTCGTGTAAGGGCCCAGAATCTATGGAATGGGAATCGATATCCTCAAGTTGGTGATAAACTTGAGAGGAATTATAGAAGAAATAATCTTCGATGTTATGAATGTGGAGGAGCCCACATCAGAAGCAATTGTCCCAAAATCCAAAGATTTTTTCAAGGAGAAGACAAATTAAAGTGTACCTTCTGTAACAAAAGAGGACACGTATCAAGGGCATGTGAAGCGATGATGAAACGCAAAAGGAAAAACAAAGCACGCACTTTAAGGCGTCGAAAGAAGGCATGTGAAAAGAAGTCAATTCCTGAGACTACAGCAGTAGTGATGGCCGGAGAAACTCTTACTTCTCCATCAAAAGAAAATATTTCTACCCAAACGACAGATAAGGGAGTAACAGACACAATCATTCAACTTATGGCGGAGAAATCCAAGGAGATGGATATCATAATGAAGACTCTGCAAGAAGAGTTCATGACAAAAGTGAGTCAGGTGGAGACCGCTTTATTCAACATACCGGCGATAATACGGAGTTCAGTGACCCCACTGGAAGAGGAGTTACAAATGAAATTATCAGAGGCTATAAAAACTAGCAGAGAGGAGGAAGAAAGATTGTCGTTAGAGGTCCGAAATTGGGATGAATGGGTCACGTATTGACATAGGTGGTCGGATACAATAGAATCTGAAATAAGAGGTATAGCAAAACGTATAACCAAATTGGAGAAACAACCTCCCTCCCCACGCGATCCTCGAGCCCATAACCAAGGTAGAGGACAGGGAGAGGTACACATGATCAGTGTACAGGAGGATGGTGAATTTTCTGAAAAGCTTAAGACTTACATACAAGAAATTAATGAAGAATTTAAGCAAGCAGAAGCGATAAAACAGAAAATACTATTTGCAACAGTTCAGGAAATAGAACAAGAAGGACAACGGATGGGTGAACAAGTAATAGATATGAAGGAGACATTAGTAACTTTAGTTAGAGATGTGAAAGAAATTGAGAAAAAGAGGAGTGAACCTATGAAAAAAATGGAGAAAATAGAACAAATATTAAAGTCAGTAGTGGGAGATATGCAGGAAATGAAACAAGAAGGACCTCCAGTCGGTGAACAAATGAGAGAGGTAAAGAATCAAATCGAAGAAATAAGTAAAAGTATAGGAGAAATGGTTAAGAAAGTTGACGAAATACGAGAGGAAAGGAAGCCAGAAAAACTCCTCTCCCCTCAACCACAGGCATCTATTTATTCCTCATATCAAACAATCGAATCGCCTATGCAGCAGCAGATTGTTTATCCTTTGCAAAATATTCATTGCAAACCCGAGGTGCCAGAGCTAGCGTTAGAAAATTGGCGAATGCGGAGTCAAATAGAAGCAATGAGTGAAACTATTGCAGTTTTAACAGAAAAGGGAAAAAGGAATGCCCCTCCCCCACCGCATGCTCCATCAGTGTACCAGTCGTATGAAGATAGATCGCCTATGATGCAATCGCATACACCTTCTTATAATCATTCAATGGAATATAAAAATCCACTATCGGCGGAGAAATGGATAGCGCCTCCCCGAAACGTGGGAATCACCCAACCAGTGCGTGATTACGGAGGAAATAAACCTGTAATCATGACGGGCAGTGATACGCCTATGACACAGGAGAATTTTATAAATTATTCTGTACCTGTTATGAGCAAGGCAGAGACTACTTATTCAGAAGTATCTCCAACGGTGAACGCAACTCATCCCTTGACAGTGAAAAATCTTTCACCAGAACAGCGACAGTCCCTATTAATGGAACTTACAGATACCCAGGGACGCTAAAACTTTCTATTCATCCGTAATCTTATCACAGGAGAGCAGACAGCACGCTCCATGAATCCAGTTTGGTAATAGTCAGTTTAATTTATTTAGTTCCTAAGTGCACAGTTACGCAAGCTAGAATAAATCTTTTCAGATTAGTAGGCGTTTATGAAAACGGAAAAGTCATTCTGAAATAATCAACAGGTGACAATTTTCCTTAATCGTTTTCAATTATATTGTTAATGCTATAATAATGGCAGAAAGCGAGTTTTCACTCATGGAGCAGGAGTTATTGTTTATTGTATGGACTAGGGTAGTGGGATCGTGGGTGTTTTGCTAACTATCCCCTATCCTCCCTCCTTGTTCTGGAGTTGACCGGAATTTCTGAGGAGATTTGCATTCCCGTCCCTCAGTTTGAGAGGTTGGTTCAGACAAGAGTGGGTTTATTTTTCTCTTAATCATCCAAATATTGGCGCATATATATTAATCGGCGTTATAACTTGTAATTCAAAATTTTTTTTAAGGGGATATGCAACTTTGTCAATCTCGCTAAATTTTGTCGAGATTCATTATTTTATGTTCGGCAATTTATTTATTCTTGCCAGCTTTAGTTTATTATTGTATACGGTGACTCTCAGTGTCAGGAGACCTGAAGTCCCCGTTTCCTTTTTGTAAAGGATAAAATGGTGTCGGAGGAGAAATCAGGCGATTGTGATTCTCCCTCCCCCACAAGAATTCTTTCATGATCGTTGGAAAGACAATTTCTTACAGCAGACAAATTGCAGTGAAATGGTTATAATTGAAAATGATCTGTATTGACAGTTGAGATAGAAAATGGCGACTCTTTTCTAATATTATTTATAAAGTTAAATATCACGTTTAAAAGTTGTTTGTTTCTTTAGCGAACATTCTACTGGCTAGCAATTCAATCAACAGGTTTCAATTTGAAGCGATGGAAAGCGATGGTTGAAGAAGGCTTGAATTACGCGTTGGCATCCGCCCGTAAGCAAACACGCTACGAGATGCGCAGTGTTGAAAGAAGAGAAGGAGATGATAGATAGAAAGAAAAGACAGGGATCACCCTTTCCCTTGATTCTAACAGATATTCTTACTATGAAAAGATTTTAATAACCACTTATCGCTAGAATTAAATAGAAACTCAACTTAATCTAAGAAGTATCAGCATCACTTATAAATAAAATCAATATACTAAGAGGGAATAGTGTTTATATTTCAATCTTATTGGTGATAAATAAAAAGAAACATTTTATTTATCCTATGTCGTATCAATATTCTACATTTATGATAATTAAATAAATTCTATATCTTAGGAAAAACTTTAAGCATTGTTGACCTTTAGTGATGATCAATCATGTGATCTTATTGTTAAGAAACGGCGATCACCATTTTTAAGTTATAAACATTGTCAATGATTAAGCATAATGGAATTTAAAAGGATTTTACGATAAATCTACTTATTAATTAATATTAGTTAATGCACAAGGGTTGAATACCTTTTTCAATATTTTATTAATTTAATATGATCAGTTTTGTAACTTTTAAGAAGTTGAAATGATTTATTTTCAGAAATAAATTATTTTGGGAACCCCCCCCCCCGTTTGATAAGAAACAGCTTTGGTAGTGTGATTGATACTCTTAACGTAGCTATTAATTGAATTTTAAGACGATTTTAATTAATCAGCAATTAAGAAATGAATTGAATTGAAATATGAAATAAGGAATGATATTGATAAATAGAAGTTTGTCTTACCGAAATATTTTGAAGAAACATGTTGGACGCGGTGATGTTGCCTTTTAGTCAGTCACCATGCATTTTCTTTTGAACAAAGGAGTGGATTTCTGGACACAAGGAGCAGGAAATTCATGAACGTAATCCAGTTGGAATGGCACATAATAATTCTAGTGAATTATGAAATTTTTGGGTATCCATTACGCGATGCTTGTGTTGTTATTAACAACGTTAGAGACTTGGAATATTATTAAAAGAATATTAGTTTGAAATTTAAAATGTGTCTTTACACAGTACTTGTGTAGGAGATGAATGGAGAGAGGGATTAACTGATAAGATAAGCTTATTTCCCCTTTCTTTGGGAGTAGCTTATTTCACTTCCTGAAAGGTGAAGGTATGTTTTTCTCACCCCAATCCTTTGTGTAACTTTAAAAGAATTTTTTCCAGGAACTAAAAGTAAAGGATGCAAACGGTATTTACGAAAAGATTGTTATAAGGTGTTGGGAAAAATGTTGGAATTAAAGGAATTTTATTATCTTATGAATAAATAATCATTAATTGTTTATTCCAAATTTATTTAACTTGATTGGAATGTGAAAGTCACGTGATTGTTTACTTTTAGAGTTGTTGATGGGAATTATGGGAATTGTTTTGGAAAAATAAAAATGGGCTAGAATTAATTTTAAGAAATTAAATTTAAAAATTTTGGTGACCATAAAATATGAACAGAAAAGTAAATTGATGTGTCATTACTTTTAAGAACTTTGAACTGTTTGAATGAACTTTAATGTTGGAGAGAGAGAAGATGGCGTCTTCACTCCTCCCCTCCCTTGTTTTTTTTTCCATGATGAAATGGATGAGGTGTCAATCATCAATGACGTGTTGACAACGAGGAAGAAATTGGAACGACTTCGTTCATCGGAGCCGGCGGTTCGCCCCTCCACTGCAATACATTTCTTCATTTTGTTTTTAACAGAGCGGATGGAACTTAAAAGGCAATCTACGAGTTTTCCAGAGCGACATTCAGTTCAACTAGGAATGATTATTTATAATTATGTCAATGGATAAAAATGCCTACCGATTAAGCGAACAATATTCTCTACAAGCGACAACGATGATTTCCAGTGATAATTCTATATGCAACAACAACTTTTATCATGAACATGAAACTTTTAGACAGTGACTTCAATCAATATGCGTCAGTTTAACGTGCACATTGCGAACATTATCAAGGTAAATTATGAATTCTATAACTTCTACAAGTTAGTGAACGTTGTACCGCTGATAAGAACCTTACTGAAGGAACCCTTTACGAAAAGAGATAGTGAATTTATTGTGACTGAATAGATGTTGTGAATTTATGATATAATATTTTCCTTGTAAGATATTATGAACTTCTTTGAACATAGTGTGACGTTTGCGAATATTGAACTATGAACTTGTGTTAATTAACGAGACATGTAATTACTACATACCTAGTTATTAAACCGACAGTTGAATAATCATGTAACCAATAAAGGCGCTTTGCCCTGATTTTTAAGAATTTTTATGTAGAGCTAAGCTTGAATTTTTCTATTATAACTCTTGTTGTAACGTTGTTTGTAACTTAGTGATTTTCTGTAATGTTTCATGAATTCTTGATGTATCATTGATGGATTAATTGATTATTGATGCTTTTAATAAAAACTATTTTAGCTGTGTGAGGTGTTGGATGATCACTTGATATGAGCAGGTAAGTGAGATGTTTGTATCGTACCCCAACGTGGAAGGCGGCGCAGAAGGCAACGAGCGACTACAAACTTGAAGAAAGGCTCGGAAGACTTTGAATTTTTATGTTGTTCTCGTGAAGATTTGTCATCAGATGATGGACAAATCTTGAAAAACAGGGAGTAATGTACGGACCCCTCCCCCTGAAAATTGTATAGGATTTATTTCCTAAGTTTTTAATGAAGAAACCAATTAGAAGTTTTCTAACAATTTATCTACTTTATTAGAAGAATGTTTTATGTGAGAACCTATTAGATTTACAAGACCGGACGACAGTATTATTTTTCCAGTTGAGTTGGGTAACAACGGTATTGTGTGACGGAGTGCCGTGCCGAGTCAAGTGGGAGTCCCCCCCCCCATTCTTCTCCTCGGACAGGTGAGCTCTGTGCCGTGTTGACAACTCATGAACTTTATTTGAATGCCAATCAGCGACGTGTATTTGATCTAGGTGAACGGTATCCCTTTTCGAATCTTACTGGGATATTATCAATGAACTGAAAATAGAGATGAGCATTATGATTCTTGTCTGATTCTCTTGGTGAGAGAGAGAGAGAGTGGTTGATTTTCTCCTGCTCTCTGAAAAGCACGGCGACGATGGAGAGAAACAAATACTAAATGATGGAGACAACTAAAATAATAGTCGTGGAGTTAGTCAATAGTGAAACCTTCGCTATGATTTCCAATTATCTTAGAACCAGTTTTAGCACCCCATTTTGAAAGCAAATAATAAAAAACTATTATTATTATTATTATTGATATTATTATGATTTAAACCTGAAGCAGTTAGACAAATACAAACGCGGAGCCCAACAAAGGAAGACCACATCGGAGTCGACACTACACCACCCCCAAGGAGATGACCATGAAGAGGAGATGGGTAATGATACATTCGTTTTACTTGCTATGTAAATATTTGAGTGGTCACCAGAATTCTCTTTGTGAATAAGTTAAAGTTAGTTGAATAATGTAATGAATGAAATAATGAGTTTTAACAAGTTGAAAGTAAAACTAAACAATCAGTAACTTTTCTAATATATATATATATAATTATCATTAAAATAAACTTTAACAGAAAGTATGAAACTTATGATAGTCTTTTGGTAATTTAACTTGAAAGAAAGAACTTTTGGAATTTTACTTTAATTTTACTTATATGAAATAAATATGTGTTATTATTATTAAACAAGGTTTCTGCTCCATTCGTCTCTATCAAGTATAAAAGTATTAATAATGGTGGTTAAAATATTTTAATATCTGGAGAGGTGTAAACCCTTAAAAAGCCTAAGGCGATGATCGGTATCGGGACAGGTCTCAACTACCGCCCGTATACTAAGACCAGAACCCATGGATATACCCACAGGGAAGAATCCCGTGGAAGGTGGACCCGAGGGGAGTAAACATGAGGAGCAGCCCTGGCGATGTTTTAAGATCTTTTAACGACTCCTACACCCCCCTCTGGGGTTTCACATAAAATAAAGAAGAGACTCTGAGGATTAAAATAAAAAAAAGTTCCTATACCCAACTGCAATAACAATCTCGCAATTTGGCGCCAAATTTCAACTCCGTGAAATCGGAAACAAAGAAGGCACTCAAATTACAAGGATGAAGAAAAGGTAAGATAAAAAATTTTTTATATATATTTATGCAGAAAAACTTGTATGGAACAATTAAGGAAGCTACGAAATTTCATAAAAAGCAGGTTTTTATTAAGTAGAGAATAAATATATTTTAAAATGAATGGGTATATAAGATCGACGTTTAGTTTGTAACATCCACGCCTGTTCATTTTAAATTAATTATAATAAATACAATAATTCATTCTCCAAGCTAATTATACTGTATTATTATAGAGAAAGGTTTACTGTATAGAATACAGTAATTTTCGTTTTCTTAGACTGAATGAATAAAAAGATAAAAAATTTTATTTCTGACTATATTATAAAAACGAGTAAAAGTGCCATAAAGCACTCTGCCATCCCTAAAAGGTTAATTAGAAACTAAGATATTAATTAATTTATCTGCGTCAGTATTTCTGTTTAAGAGATCATTATATATGCATAAAATTTAAATTGCTATAATTTGAGTTCTAATTATCCGTTTTAAAAAATTTAAACTGTGCAAAGGTCAAGAAAAGAGAGCTCTATAACTTTAAATCAAAGTTTCTAAATCAATGAAACAAGTAATTTTATTGGCTGTTGATAGCATTGCATGTTATAGCTATGCGTGGTATCAGCGAATCAGAAAGCAGTTCACAAAACGTGAGTGAACTAGCTATATGGCTGCCTCCATTAGCGTCTTTCTCCTGTAATTCAGTCATCTATGTTACCTTGTGATCAATTTCAGTTCCAAACATCACCTTTAGTTTATTAATCATTTTATAAACTATAAAATAATTAATAATGCCAGGTAGAAGAGGTGATCGGCCAAAGAAGTTGGAAATCGCTTCATGAACAATAAATCTTACGAAAAAGGTGCCACCGATACAGATAAAAACGCTACTGAAAAAATTACTTCTTTCAGGAGACTAAACACATCAGGTATTCACAACAGTTTTTGCAAGAGTGAGTTCAATTCTGAAACTAATATCAATGTATACAAATTTCTTGACTGTAAACTGTTTTCGACATTTATTAATCAATTTCCCTGTCCTCAGTAATTTATTAATTGTGGATGTGATATCAGTGAAAATGGAAGATAAGGACTATGTAGCTGGTAATTTTTAAAAAACAAAAATAAATAGATATTTCAAATTTAAACCTAATTTTTTTCAGCTTTCTTATTTTTCACATTATCACCATCAGTCTTGGCATAATATCTTTTTAAAGAATTAACATATCATGAAAATTTTTTTGATATACATACATAATCAAGGAACATAATGAACTAGAATCTTTGATATGGGAAATTTAATACCGTTTTGATTTGAGTTTGAAATATGTATTAAGCAAGATAACGTGACTAAAAATGGTAGAGATATATTCATTTTCCCCCCACCTGAATGGATAAAGCTAATTCAATATTTCTAGTTCAGAATGTAATACACATTAAATAGAAAGCAGAAAAAAATTTCAACTCAATTGTACTAATAACTTTATCATAAAGATGACAAGAAATCTATGTTAATAGGGGCTTTTATTTTTACAGAAAAATGCTGTTTTTTAATACCAAAAAATTAAAAATTCATATTTTTGTTAATTTAATTTGACATTTAGGGTCATAGTAATCATATAGTAAAAGGGTGATAACCATTTTCTCTCAAGTTTTCAATTTTGTCTTTTCGAGGGGGATGCTACCCTTAAAAGGCAACCGTGTAGAAGAATACTATAAATTGCTATTTCCGAGACCAACCAATGTTGTTATTTCCGCGAATGATTGTATACATTTGAAATCAACTGCCTGTCCTGCATAGTGTTCACACCCGGTTTAGCTTATGCTGAGTTACCAGGAATAATAAAACATTGGACCAATGTTTCAACATGTGCGATCTCGTATGGCTTACTTCATTGTACAGCGCAAAATCAATGTTTAAATGTACAGGTGATTAACGCTGAAGTGTTCATAAATCCGCAGACGGAACTCGATATTCAGATACGACGGTGACGACATGACGTATTTCAACGTGCGACAAGCTGCGAGAGGATTAGCGGAGCTCATCGAGAGAAAACACTTCACGAATAGACGTATGCTGCTGGACAATGAAACGAGCAAGAAAAACTCGTGAGTATGCACTTGCATCGTCAATAGAAAAAATATACTTGCTTACTTACTTTTCAAAACCGCTTATCCGTTAGGGACGCGGGGGCAGCAACCCTATGGAGGATCTCCAGCGATCGCGATCTTCAGCCAACAGGCGCATGTCCTCCTTGGTAATATCCAAGCGACTCGAACCCAGATTCTCCATGTAGTCTAGCCACCTAGTTCTAGCCCGACCCCTTGGTCTCTTACCCACCGGCTTGGAAAATATCAACTGCCTATGAAGACTAGCTTGCGGCATCCGTATCACGTGGCCATACCAGCGCAACTGAGATCTCTCAATGCGGAGAAGTAGCGGCTCAACACCTAAAGATTCCCTTATTGTGCTGCTGTACACTCTATCTAGTAGGGTAACACCTGCCCCACCTCTCAGGAATCTCATTTCAGCCGCTTGTACCCGCGATCGCACTCTTTCGGTCATTACCTAAGCCTCATGACCATAGGTGAGAATGGGGACAAAGATAGATTTGAAGACGGAGACCTTGGCTTTGTTACCCAGCTCTCGTTTTGTTACTATGGATCGCCACAGTTCATGTCTGACACAGCTTAAAATTATTTTTGATTACACCCATGTAAAAAAGAACCAATGAACGCATGTAGGTGTAAAAATGTTTATTATTTATTTATTTATTTTTTTTTATTTAAGTCAGTGAAAAATACTTGTAAACAATATTTTTTCAATCAGCTAAATGTAGTTGAACGGAAACCTGCGCTTTAAGCAACCGTGAAACCGAAAAACGTACGAGGAAAGGTTTCGCGAAAACAAAAAACAAACCGACGGTGATTACATGAAGTCAGAAACCAAACTTTCCCTATTACGCACTCGGTTAAAAAGTCACTTATTAAAACGAAAAAAACCTGCGAATCCCATAGAGCGGTAGAATCAGTTATACATTTTCTTGACTCGTCGACGAATTCGAGTCGACGAAAAACATTTACAGATGGAAACGATGAAACGTACATCAGCGCCTTGACGTAAAAATAATAACGTAATTTTAATTTTAACGAACAAGAAAAGTGAAAATAATACAAAACCAGTGACAATGACTGCGTGCAAGTGTACAAACATTTATTTTATTTATTTATTTATTCATTTAAGCTTGCGAAAAGAAATACTTTGTGCAAACAATTTAATTTTACTGTAGTAGTAGTAGTAGTTGTAGTAGTAGTAGTAGTAGTAGTAGTAGTCAATAAGATTAATAACGATAATAAAACGCATGTACGTTTTCCTGCCAATGTGCGTCTTGTTAAAGTTCATCGCACACGTTATTTTAAAAACATTATACTACACCCACACACATCAGGAAACTTTGCTTTTAGAATAAGTAAGAATGAATGAATGAATGAATGAATGAATGCCAAAACTTAAACTTAACGAACATGCGAATGATCGATAAAACGGACTTAAAAGGTTTTGAAAAAATACCTGACAAAGTAAAAAACGAAATAAAACAGGGGTAAATGGGCAAAATCACTTTCAGGTAAAAAAAAACAACAAAAAACGATGATGATGCTCAAATAAAAGTACCCCCTCATCACAATGGTATCACAAGAACTTTATTAAAAAAAAATCAGTAATGAATAAATGTTTGGGAGGAGAAATAACGAAATCAAAAAATTGACCAGGTAAAAACACAGGTACGAATTAAAAAAGGCCTGGCAATGTCAAAAAAGAGGATTTTTATTAGCTAAGGTGTACTTCACAGCAACTCAGAGAATGATGCTGCGTGTGATCTGTGAGAAAATGGGTAAGGGATGCTTCACTGCACAACACAAAGAGGAGCAAGGGATGCTTCACCGCAAGACACAGAGACCACCTTTTTGACAGGAGAAAGGTGGGCCAAGGGGGTCAAGACATAGAGAACCGCACCCAAACGTATAAAAAAACATTAATTAATTAAACAGTATCAAACCGGAAAATACCCCCGACATCAAAATTATTAACAATCAGATTTAATTCAATTTTTAATGAGGATTTTTTTCATTAAAAATTACACCTGTAGGTGTGGCCAGGTGTAAATTTGCTGGGTCACATACCTGTGGGCGTAGTCAGGTGCAAATTTAGCAGGACACCCTTGCCACATTCCATTCACGCTGTAAGGGTCCGGTTTACTTTATCTTCATTACCATAACCAAATAATTAGAAAACGACTGTGCCATCCGATTACTATCGGAAAAAATGCTAATTAACTAATTACCAATTAATATTTAAACCCAATACCGAATCTTACATAGTAATTCTTCCACACAAGTCCGTGCCAAGAAGGGCGAGAATAGAATGAGGGACTCAAGTTTTTTGATTAACAATAACAAAGAAATTTATTCATAGTAAAAAAATAGAATGAAAATAAAATCAAGATTAAAATATGAGTTTGCACTACTAACTTCACTAACTTGATTAGGTTACAGTAAAGATGAATCTGAACCATAGGATAATTAACCAAATGTAACTAATAAGATTTTATAAAAAGGAAACGCTTTTTCATGGCCAAAGGGAAAATATAGATCATACATACTCTTTTGACGAATCAAATGGTCTTGCTTCTTTGGGATTTGGGCTTGTTGATCTTCTTCTGATGTTTATACCTCAAATGGAAATCTTCGAACTTGATCGCGTCATTTTTGGCGACAATACTAACTGAATTTTACGAGGAAACTATCATTATTTAAGTTGGGTCGCAACTATGATATCTTTCATTAAAAAGCCTCAGTTAACGAGCAATATTAAAGTTATAACTTCTGCACCATGAATAGAATAAAAAAAATAAAGAATGAAACTAAACAAATTTTGATGTTCCCTTCATAACGGATCCCATGAGCCGGACACAGATAGCAAAAGAGTTGCTATCACTCGGATGACAAAGATCCAACCCCGCCACTTACGCTTCGGTACGCCCACACATGAGAGGGCAGATATTGAAAAATGCCGTTGGTGTTCTGGACGGTGCAAGATCCCAGAGAACACTGAATCTCTCAAAATTACAAGTTCCCTCGTTCGAGAAGGGGTTTGGAAACGACCAAACAACGTTTGATTATAACGTGAGAGATCTGGAATTTTGGGGGTCAGTGGAAAGGTCAAAATTAAAGCTAAAAGCTTGTTTCTGGTCTCTTGAATAGGCACCAAGTCGCCTGGCACCCACCTACAATATCCAGTTGTCCGGAAGTTTTATAGTAGAGGGTCATTGGTCAGCTTTCTGCTGCTCTTAATTGACGTTGGGGTAAACTTTCCTCCTAGGGTGTCTTTTATCTCACCCCCGTTCTCCTTTTCAAGCTGGCTTGCATCCTTTTGCCAGTCGTAATTTACAAAAGGCTTCTAGCTGCCTTAAATAGAAACGTCAATCCCTAATGGCTTATCCCACAGGACCCTTCATCGTTGGCCAGATAAAAGGGCTGAATGCTGTTAGCATTCCACACTCAAGCAATAAACAAACTTGAGAAGAGAGGGAGACATTTCTTCAGTCAAAAAGGAGATTCTAACTTACAACAAAATTATTCATCCAATTCTAGAAATTTAATAAAAGAGTGATAAATTCTCCTCTGTAACTCGTCTTTTAGTTCAATAATGCTCAAATAAACAAATCAATGGTGGTACTAAGCCGAAATAAGAATAAATTAATATTCAAAATTATATTCTCATTTAAATGCGCAAGATTATAAACTGGGACTCCACAACACTGTAAAATTACTGAGAAAAAAGGGCTAGAGACACAGAACAGCTTTTTGGCAAGGGAGGGGTGGTTTAGGGGGCCAAGTCAGGTAGGCCACCCAAAATTATGAAAAACATTCATAATTCATAATCCATGGTGAAAAACACCCCCTCCACATCATAAAAATATTATTAATCGACTTTAATACAGATTTTAATAAGTCGGAGGGGTTTTCAATTAAAAATGCAATGGAACACCCCCTCCACATTCCACAAAGGCACTGGATACGGTTTATCTTCTGCTTATGTACTTTAGATACGAGGGTTGTGTTATAAGTTATGACATCTATTTTTTTTCTCAGAGCTAGGGGATGGTATCATAAAATGTCATATGTTTAAAGCAAGCTGTGACTGGTAGTATGATTCCACAACATTAGATGTCTCCGAGAGTTCCTGATGTTGCACAGAGAGCAATGTTAAATCAGTTCTTAGTCAACCACCGTACAAGGTGGATGTAACCCGAGTTGAACAACGCTCATATATCAAAACAGCCATTCTCTATTTTGATTTCTGTAACTTATTCTGTAACTTATTCATGATTCCAGAACACGGAACCTGTAATGTTGTCAACTACCTTAATAAACATGAGAAACAAAGTGTTGGCGTGTTGTTAAATATCGATACATTTTGTCCATTCCTTCTCCTTTCTTCTGTATATTTCACGTTTTCCACCCATGCTTGAATTCTCATTAAAAATAGTTGCTATGACTTATGCCCCAACTCTCGTATTTACTCAGTAGTAATTCTTTTTCTATTTTTTTGAATTGACCTTAGAGTGGTGAGTGTTAAGAAAGTGTTTCTTATCCAGCTAAAAACCTATGTTCATGTTTTGGCTAATAAATTATTTTCTTAGGAGGGAACAACCAAGACTGTTTGACTGTGTGTGTCCTTTCCCTAGTGGAAGTTAGCTGAACATTCACCCAATTATGGTTGATACATAGTGATAGTTTTTTACAGATACTGGAACGAATTGAGTTTCGATCGCCGTAACAGTATGTGCTGACAATGCACCCGTTTACAGTATATACTTAGGAGTTTGATTTTTGATGGTACTTGAAAAAGAAAAATTAAAAAAATATGAAATTTCTTCAAAGAATTTAGTTGATAATGAATATTATACACGATGTGCCAAAAGAACCGGGACAGTCGAATATTTAGCGAAATTTACATCAGATCGAAAAACTGAAAAACACGTGTTCATTATTTTTCAAAAATCTATCGAATGACACCAAACACGACCCCTCCCCCTCACCCCAAGGGGTGAAGCGGGGGGCAACTTTGAAATCTTAATTGCAAACCCCCATTTTTTTATTGCAGATTCAGATTCTACGTGTAAAACTGTATTCAGTACCATAAAAATTTCCACCCCCACCCACCCCCCAGGGGTATAATTAAGAGGAAATCAATTTTTTCAATGAAAATATTTAATACAATTACAATAATTAACATACTGAATACAGTATTTTAATGCAATATTGTAACATTGTTTAATTCTTGATGGATGGTTTTGTTATCATGGAAAATAAGATTAGTGAAAAAAATCTAACAATGATAGTACGTATTTTCATTTTAAAAAATGCAAATATCATCATTTAAATTAACATAATTAAATCCTTCAAATTACTCTTTCTTATTCTTTCCGCTTGTAAACAAATTCTTTTCTTTAATAATAAATACGTATACAAAAAGTGGAGTATTTTTGTTGTGATTTTGGTGCTTCATCCATTTGGTAGGTACTTTTTAAATGACACATTAGTTCAACTATTTAAGTTGATTCAAGCAGATGAACCTTCATCTGTAAAGAAAAATTAGACTTGAAAAAGTGTTTTTTCTTTCAGAATGGCTCATCTTAATGAACAAGAAAGAATATCATTACTGATGATGGTAGGCTGGGGTGATAGGAAAAGGTTATACTCGGAAGCAAGAGATATTTTCAATGATACTTTTCAAATTGGAATAGATCCTATCTCCAAATCGACTGTGGAGAGACCGGTTAGAATACTTGAAGCTACAGGCTCTGTAAAAAATCGAGCTAAATTAGGAAGACCAAAGTCAGCAAAAAACGAAGAAGAGGCGTTGAATGTTTTATTATCATTTACGGAAAATCCTCACAGTAGTCTGAAGAAATTGGTACATCTTCAGTCCGCAGGATTTTGTAAAGTAATAAATTGCTTCCTTACAAAATGACATGTTTCTTATAATAGATCAAGATCCAGACTTTCTTTACAACATTATAGTCTCAGATGAAGGAACATTTCAATTGAATGGTACTTGTAATCCGCACAATTGCAGGTATTGGGCAGAGGAGAATCCTCATTGGATGCGAGAGAGCAAAACCCAATATCCACAGAAATTAAACGTTTGGGCTGGAATAATAAATAATCATTTGATTGGGCCATTCTTTATCAATGGTAATCTTACTGCTCAAAGATATGAAAATATGCTTCGAAATGAAATAATTCCAGCAATAAGGGGAATTGCTGGTGATAACTTGGAGCACCTTTGGTTTCAGCAAGATGGTGCTGCACCTCGTTACAGAACGTTCGTAATTATTTAGATGAACATTTTCCTGATCGTTGGATTGGACAAAGAGCTCCGATCGAATGGCCTGCCAGGTCACCAGATTTAACTACACTTGATTTTTTCTTGTGGAGTTATTTGAAAAATCGGGTTTACGAAAGGAAACCTCAAAATTTAGATGAATTGCTTCAGAGAATAATTGATGTAGCTGCCCAAATATCTGCAGAATACTTAAACAATTCCATCGAATCGGTTTATCATCGAGTAGCTTACTGCCAGGAAATAAATGATGCACAATTTGAACATTTATTACAATAAAGCTATTGGCGCCAATCGAGAGAGGCAAGGGGACTCACCTGAAACAAGCACCCCGATAGGTGAGAGGCAAGGGGACTCACTAAAAACAAGCACCCCAAAGGGAAGAAAAAACTACTACGTCCACGTCGTTGTTCCTAGGTTATGCTAAACGTAGTTTTTTACTAAAGTCCGATACAAAATCAACGGAAGATGTTAACCTCATATTAGCTGTAGAAATACTTTCACTTGCGAGAAAAAATTGTTTTTGCAATTAGAGCGCCATCAATCAGTCAACTGTCATACTGTATCATTAGATAGCCTTTTCAAAAATACTAATTTTGTGTCCCAAAGCATATGTCTCGAGAAATTTGACCGTTTGCAGACTCCTGATCTGTATTTGTTTTTCTGCGATTACAGCGCCATCTATCGCGAATAAAAAAAAAGTTCAGCTAAATCTTGTTCACTTTTTCACGTAGAATCCTAATCTACAATAAAAAATGGGGGTTTCCATTTAGATTTCAAAGGTGCCCCCCGCTCCACCCTCGGGATAGGGGTGGGGGGTCGTGTTTGGTGTCATTCGATAGATTTTTAAAAAATATTGAACACATGTTTTTCAGTTTTTCGATCCCATGTAAATTTCGCGAAATATTCGACTGTCCCGCTTCTTTTGGCACACCCTGTATATTATGAAGCTAGTTTAATTAAAAAATACTGCTCACAAAAAAACATTTACCAGTATTTTAAGTTCTAATCACATGAGCAATTTAATAAAACTTTATTATAAATAAGATTTTTAGTTATAATGTCATGTGTATACTGAAAAAAAGATAAAAATTTGATGATTTGTAAACTACATGTCATTGCTTTATTTGAAAAAGAAAACAAATGAATCAACCCAGAAGTGACTTTTTTTCTACAGGTCCTTGTCAATCACGGATCGAAAAGAGAACAGACTGGGGAAGGGGAATGCTAATTAGATAGAAACAGAGGAAACTGTTAAATATAAGAGTTGAACATTTTTTTGCCAAAAGGTAATGTTGTCCTTTCATTTTAATGTTGCTAATTTGGATCAGTATTTCCGACCGACGATTTGTTACTAAAAAATTTTATTTCATAACCCCCAATAACTAGAACAGGAATGTAAAAAAGAGAAACTTTTGACACTCTTAAAAGTTAGTAGAAATAACTGGTCTCAATGAAGCAATACTTTGTGAAACATCTTTATTCATCTACGCGTTTCGGCTGTTAATGGAGTGTTAATGGCACAAATGGAAAGAGTGTAGGATCAGATGAATATATCAGAAATCAAGATGAAGTCAAAGTGAAAGTAACCAAATACATATGGTGCAATAAACGAGGTAAAATTTATTTATTTATCGTATGGCGCTACACACCAAGTAAAACAATGTGTAGGTAGTCAGGAGATCAATTTAAAGTGAGTGTTTGACAGCCAGTTTTTTTTAGTACTAGTTCTAGAGTTATGAAATGATGATGAAATGATGATAATAATGAGAAAGGAAAAACGAACACAAACGTCCATGCCCTCGGCGGGATTCGAACACGTGACTCACTGGTTTCGAGAGCGGAAAGACCTGTGCCTTAACCCTCTCGGGGACTGTGCCAGGAACAAGGTAAAAAAAAAGGCTAATACAGAGATGAAGAGAGAGAGAGACGGAAGAAGGTGAAAAGAGTGAGGAATAAAAATAGAGGAAGTGAGATGGAAATTTTTTGGGAGTAAAATAAAATTTTTATTTTAGATAATAAGAAAAGAGCACATAAATGAAATAGTTTATATAATTAATAAAAGGTAAAGGCAAAGAGACAATATAATAATTAAGTTAAAATTAACTGGATGATGGAGAGGGAAACGGTTTGTATAAATTATCTGCACGAAAGAGATGTAAAATACGCCAAAAAAAGAATACGTCAGGTATGATGCTTGCCTTAATGATTCACGTTTTAAGGGGGATTGTTATAAAAAGTAATAAATAAATGAAATAAATAATCATTATTATATCTTTTTTATTAAAATATTTGGAGAGGTGTAAGAAATTATTCTAAAACAAATAAGAGAATACAACTTCTGGGCGTGCAGCTGCTCAATGGTTTCCTGAAAATGTGTGGGTATTTTTCTCTTGAGTTAAGAACTGAAGAAAATTTATTTTTCATATGATTTTTGCAATTTAGTAAATTCCTTTAGAGAAGTTATAGATGTAATAACTTTCTTTAGACAAGTTATAGATAATGTTTACCTAAACGTATTAGAAAATTCTAAATTTCTGAACGGATTGTGTGAGACGCTAATCCTTGCTACTAAAACGGATACTATCAATATAAGCAACCACATTCTATTCATGATTCCACGCTGTATGACTGAATACCACTCTATTAAAACGGTGGCATGCTGATGAGAGGTGTTGATGAAGCTGTAAACCGAGTTCCTTACCTCTCTGAAACAATCTATGAAGTATGTTTATATATGTATAGACAGAAATAAATCAACACTCATTGCCTTTCTTTGAGATTTTAAAATGTTAAGGATGCAATTTTCCTGGGTGAACCCAATTGGACACAAAATTCCAGTGCGAGCATTTAAAAGAATTCTTTTCGTTCATCCAAACTGAATATATACTTTATTAGGGCTTTTTAGTTTATAATCAAATTATGATATTGCAAGATTTGACCAAACAAACAGCCCGAGTAACGCCGGGAAAATGAGCTAGTCTATCTGTATATTGTAGCGTCCGCTACCTCTATACCAGACTATTTTAAAAAAAATATGTTTGATTCATTGAACTTTAAATTAAATATTATGATCAAATTTATGTGAAACAACGTTTTTATTACGACGCAAGAATGTGAATATGAATGATATTTAGTATTGTTGCGATAAGATTTAACAAGAAGAAGACCCATCTATCGAGCCTGAATGTTTTCATTATGTCGACGATATAATAGTGGCGACCCCCGACTTCCCATCACACTAAGAACCTTAGGATTAGTCTTCGATCGACTGATAAATCACAACTTAAAGGTGAATTTCGGAAAATCATCATTCTTCCAGACGGAGGTGGAATTCCTTGGATACCGTGTTGATGGAAATTGACTCCGTCCAAGCAACAAAAACATCCTACCTATTCTTAACTATCCGCGACCCACCAATGTAGAACAAGTACGACGGTTCATCGGAATGGTGCAATATTATCGTTCATTTGTCCCCAATCCAAGCGACATTAATTGGCCACTACGTCAACTGACTCATAAGGGCGTAAATTGGACCTGGACGGAAGAGTGTGAGGAAGCATTGCTAAAAAAATCCTACGATTGCTCACTTCCCCACCAATACTCACCCAACCCGATTTTCATCTCCCTTTTGAAACACACACCGATGCTTCCAAGAGAGCGATAGGTGGGATGTTAGCCCAGGTCCACAATGAACAACGATATATCATCGCCTATTGTAGCCGTGCCCTCACCGATACCGAAGCCCAATACAGCGCCATAGAGTGGGAATGTCTCGCCGTTCTACACTCTATCGAGACTTTCCGACCCTACATCGACGGGACCCACTTTAAGGTGTATTGTGATGCCCGGTCGTTGAAGTGGATGGGAAACTTTTGAGATCAACATGGGCGCGTGGCCAGATGGAATCTTAAACTACAGTCTTTTGACTTCGAGATAGTTCACCAACAGGGGCGTCTAAACAAGATCCCAGATGCCTTATCTCGGAGTTATTTGTTGATTACCAATCTTGGTCATTCCACTTTAACAACAGGGCCGAAGGCAAACGATTCGGATGATCTTCAACCGATATGTAGAAAATGGAAAGATGACGATGATAAAGATAATTCCACCTTTTGAGTGAGCGTACCCGAGGAAGAAAGGACCCGCCTAATTTACGACTGGCATCGACGAAACGATCTCATCCACCCGGGAGGGAAAGGAATGTATTTCCTGATGAAAGAAAAATTTTATTGGCCGAAAATGAAAGAGGACATTAATCGAGTCGTACGAAATTGTCAAGTCTGTCAAAGATGTAAACCCGTGAATTATAAAACTCAACCACCATTAAGCAGAAGAAACATCCCCCGACCACATGAATTATGGGCTATAGATGTAGCCGGACCCCTTTTCACATCTCATCGAGGGAACCAATATTTCACCTTTTTAACGGATGCGTTTAGTGGATGGATAAAAACTTTAGTAACCAAAAGGATCAGTCAAGACGTCATCGTCCGACTGGTGGAATCAACAGCAAAAATATTTGGCTATCCTAAGAGTATCATTACTGATAACGCGACATATTTTTCGGGAAGACATTATATCGATATACTAAAGAAAAGGGACATTATCCAATTTCATAGTGTACCTTACTTACCCCAAACAAACCCCGCTGAGAGAAGTATTAGAAGCATTTTAGAAAAACTCCGCATAACGCTATTGGAGAAAGACATCAAAGATTGGGATTTATATATTGGGATATGCGTGAATGCTCTACATAAGATACCCAACAACGATAGTGGAATGACACCTCTTCAAATCATCGAGGACGATGATGGTACTGAACAACGAAACGAGCGACATCGAGTACTGCGAAAGAGAATGTTGCCGAAAGGAGAACACGTTACATCTTGTGGCATAAAATTTCAAACCGGTGAACTCGTCTGGTTGAGATTACGCACCATACCCGGACAACTGCCTTCAGTACACAAACTACGTCCATTATATTATGGACCGTACATCATACGCTGATTTAAAGGGACACACGTAGTGGAACTGGAATTGAATGAATTTGAACGAGACCGAAAAGTGACTACTGCACATGTAGCTGATCTAAAACCAGTATATGATGACAATCTAGACTACACTGGAGATTAACTTTTATTGAAACTTATTGTTTACAAAATTTTTTTTTTCTTTCAAGGAGGGGTTATCTAGCGCCCGCTACCTATATACCAGACTATTTTAAAAAAATATGTTTGATTGATTGAACTTTAAATTAAATATTATGATCACATTTATGTGAAACAACGTTTTTATTACGACGCAAGAATGTGAATATGAATGATATTTAGTATTGTTGCGATAAGATTTAACAAGAAGAAGACGAAGCCTCTCAATTGCGTGTTAAATTGACGTTATTACAATGAGAAGTTAACGAAATATAAGATAAAACAATGGAAATGATGTAGTATAAAAGTAAAAATAAATAAAGAAAAGGGTGGAAAAAGGAAGCGCTTCCCGAGGAGACACGGAAGAAGACTGGTAGAAACTTTCTCATTATGAAAACCCGTTATCGATCCTTATCATATTCGATGATTGAACTTTAATTTTAGATTCAACACTTTCGTCTTAGTAATTGATTTTGACCTTCCCTGAGAAGAAACTATTTGATTAGACGATGCTTAATTTTCCATCGAGAAAATACGGACAGTTAAGTGAAGTTCTAATATTTATTAATTCTTGTTTTACCTATAGAGACATTGAAATTCGATATTAATCCTAGAGAATAAGTGGATTAATCTTGCTATAACACTACAAATTTGAACGATACTTAATATCCTTGTATATTGTTTCATTGATACAACGAACGTCGACCCGCCAGAACGTTCTTACGACCACTTGAAAAACCCGATTAGAAGACCTCGCATCGATGTCAACCTCCTGTGACCGACGAAAACAAGGTAAAAATATCTTATTTATTCCTTGGTGGGCCCCGCAGTGGAAGTAAAGAAATATTCCGATCTAATTTAAAGAACTTACCCGACGTCATTTTGACTAGTGAACGATAACCTATAAAAAGGAAAAAAGCATTAACTTTATTGACAGTTATTTGATAAAAATCTCGACCTAAATTAAAAAAAAAAAAACAAAGGAAGATAACTTACCTGGGGTGTGTTATCCTCGACCACCACTTTCAAGGATGGAAGAGACCGTCTTGAAAGCCCCGTTCGGAACGATCGCGATACCTTACCCTACTAATTTACTCCCCTGTCCCGTCCATATCCGTATGAATGATTGACGCGAAAGGTACACCCCCCTCCCTGCGTAGTTCCTTGTCGCTTCTTCATTGGGAACCTCAATGATGACCGAATAACTTAACTTGAGAGAACGTGAACTTTAGCGATCGAATCGATACTACAATATATTAGTTATAGAACAATTATATCCTAACGACGTTGATTTCATCTAATCAGTCCTCAATAAGACTCTATTGATGATCGAAAGATGGTGTTTCCTCAAGCATGTTAAGATATAACGGATGATAGACAATGAACGGCTGAAATTGACAATGAGATAAATATCGTTAATTGACAGAAATCTTTATTCAATGTAATTCATTACTGAAATTTAATCATTCCTACTGTTTATAATAATTTTTTTTCTTTTGTATTCACCTAGTTGGAATTTAACTTTGAACAATTAAACAACCCCATCCAACCTTAGGGGGACGAATCCACGATTGCGTCTTTTGTTGTTAATTAATATAATTTAGAGTGAATTTAGGAGATATTTCGTTCAATGTATCATCTTCGAATGGTGATATATAATTTACTGTGTTATTTGAGTTGGATCATCGGGCAAACCGCTTCAATATATAAAAATGGATGTTTGTGGGTGGCTTTGTTTGCGGGTTTGATTTTTATACAAATCTATAGTTTTATTCCGATCGTGATGAAATTTTTCATACTTGACCTTCAAATCATGAGGAAGGTCACTGTCTACCTCAGATTTCTGAAAAATAATAAATATCGATAAAAAATCGATATTCATGGTTATGGCAAGGCATATTAATTAGAAATATCTCATGACCAACAATGCAAGGCAAAGTTTGTGCAACAATAGGCCCATCGTGTTCGCATCAACAATGGTATCAACGCGCATTTCACCAATAACAATGAGCACAAAATGATCACGCAATGTTAAAGCAATCTTTCCAAGGATAAGTTTCAATTGGCAACAATATATAGATTTCCTGGTATTCAGGCTTTTCTTAAAAAAAAGAGTACTTAGTGCTTAACAATTTCTTGAAAATCTTTAAAAATGGTCAGTAACTGAAGATAATGGAGAGTCAGCAGACTATTGAGAAAGATTGAAAAGACGACAGAGGAAGCACTCCTTTAGCTCCGTGCTGTATTGAGGAAATGGGGATCAAGTAAATAGAAGAATCGGGGACCACTAGACAACACAAAGTGATGAATGGCCAAGTTTTGCTTCAACACATCGAGAGAAGAGTGGAAATTGCAACAACATCAAGTGTACATCTGAAATAAGATTACATGAGTAAGAAATTATTTAGACTAGCAATGGCACCCTTGGAGAGGTCCAACCGTTGTGAGCCTATAATAAAACTTTTTTTTGAATTTTCATAAAGAATTTTTACTGTATTAATTATCAGCATTTTCATGTGTTTATTTTTAAGATATTGCAAAATTTAATTTATTTGTTTGAGATTGTTCTGTTTACCTACAAGTGTAATTATCCCGGGCAACGCCGGGTATTTTTGCTAGTTTATATACATTGCACAATCTTTGCATTGCATTGTTGGTCATGAGATATGTATTTTTGATCTATGCCTAATGTTGGTGCATTACGTGTTGACACCATTGTTGATACCTATTGTTGTACAAACTTTTCCTTGCATTGTTTGTCATGAGATATTTCTCATTAATATGCCTTACCATAACTATCAATATCGATTTTGTATCAATAATTAATATTTTTTCCTCTCACATGCTTTGAAGGCCAAGTATGCAAATTTTCAACAAGATCGGAATAAAACTGTGGATTTTAATAAAAAAACAAACCCAGGAACATTCTTCTATATAAGGATAGAAGATTGGTGGACAGTGGTTTAAGATGTTTTGAGTGGGACAAATAGCAACTCTTGTATATTTTTATTGATTAATAAGCATGCCGCATCTATATTACTTTATCATTGCAAATATTGGGATATTGTGAACAGAAGATATATAATAATTTTTTAATTTAATTTCTTTAAGGCTTTTCTTAATACTATCATATATTTTTAAGATTATTTGTTAGTTTTATTCAAGATAATGGTTATTGATTTAATGTAGTTGGAATTAAGTATTCTCTTTAAATTTAAGGATAAGTAATACTTTTGATTTATATTTATATGGTAGATCTAGATACAGTAAGAACAGATTATTACATTGTACTTATTGTTGTCATTAAGTTTAGGCGGTCAGGAATCTGATGCACTGAGCAGGTTGGTTGTTCGATCAAGTTCGTCCACTACACAGAAGCAAGTTTCAATCAACTATATATACTAGTCGACTTCCAGGAGGAAGTCCTATTTTAGAACGGGAAGAGACATACGAGTCCGGAATTTAAGGAATATTAATACATAATATTTAAATATGGAAATTGGATCGTCAGGAGAACTACAGTGCGTCTCTTCATTTAGTGGACACCTGTGAATATTAGAAAAAGCGATAAAAATATTTTGCAAGATGTTTTTTCTTTTCATTTACTCTTACTTTGGAACAAATACAATATCAAAATGCTCCGCTGTGTTAATTTTAGTCAAAAAATAACAATATATTAAAAAAAAGCAAAAATGTATAAAAAAACGTGTCTCTTATTTTAATGGACAATGTTGCCTTTTTTGTTAAAACAAAGTTTTTAATAATTGAATGAACCACCTTTTGCTTGAATAAGTTGGAATACTTTCTTTCATAGAAATAATTAATTTAAGAATAATGTTATGGTGAATTTCATACCAAGAATTCATGATTGCTGTCTTCAAAAATATTACATCATTAAACTGCCGCCCATCATTGTATACATTGCGAACAAGAATTCCCCACAACTTTTCAAAAAGGGTTACGGTCGGGACTTCTAGATGGCCATGACATAACATCAATATTCTTTGATTTTAGCCATGATTGAGTGGCACGAGAACTATGACACAGTGCATTATCTTGCTGCAAATTACACTGTTCTCCACATAGAACGCGTCCATAAGGCACTGCATATTCATTTAATAAATCTTGATATTTTTCAGAATTTAAACGACCAGAAACAAATGCAACTGGCGTCGTACCATTAAATGAGAACCCTCCCCATACAATCACTGATCCTCCACCTTGCACTCGTGATGAAAACACTTCTTTGTCCTTTCGTAAATCATGCCAGTAGGAGTTCAAACCATCAGCTCCATCTAGGTTGAATTTTTTCTCATCGGTAAACATAACACTGAGCCACTCGTCGTCCCAAGTCATGTGCTTTTTCGCCCACATCAAACGTTGCTCCTTGTGCTGCTGTATCAGTGGAGGTTTACGACATTTTTTTGTGTATGCCAAATGAAAAGAACTTGACAAAATTTTCCAGACAGTGTTTCTCTTAATAGGCAATTTTAAATTAGCTAAAATCTTTGAAGCCGAATGTCCTGTTGCTGCAGCTTCGTTTATGATGTGTCTCTTATCACGTTCTGTCAGTTTTGGTTTGGGTTCACGCTTTTTCTTGCTTCTTTTTTCATTCCCGTTTTTGAGGAATAAACCTATAGTGCTAGCAGGTTTTTGAAGTTGCTTGGCAATTTGTCGAATTGAGCTTCCATCATCTCTAAGTTGCTGAATTCTTCCTTTCTCAAAATCATTTAGCTTTTTGCGAGTAGCCATGATTAATGAGCAAACTAAAATAATTCTTTAGACCAAAAAACTATCTTTTGAGTCATACCAACTGTTGCATATCATTTATCATTGCTTGGAAAATGTCCATACCACCCCTACAGCCAACAAATGTGATTGTCCATTAAAATAAGAGACACGTTTTTTT
>JAHWFO010101364.1:333346-368900 GCA_023313115.1 Rhysida immarginata | reverse complement strand
ATTACATCCTTTTTGAACTCATTGGCCCCCTTGCTTTATATCCTATTGGTTCTTGTATGTATTTACGCTCATTGCTTAACTTGTACCACTTTTCTGTATATATAAAGGCTTGCATGCCTCTTGCTGTATATCCTTGAAAAAACTGGGAATAACTGGCGAAACTAGTTGGAACTCCTGATGTCCCTCTGTTCCTACACCACCTGTTTAGTTAATAGGAAGAGTATTATGATCCATCCTTCCACCGACTAGCAGAGGACTTTGCGTTGCCCAGGAAAATTATACTTGTTTGCAGTTATCACTCCAAGTTGGTTAAATAATAACCCAATCAATAAAAAACATAGCGAAGGGTGTATTCATTCTAAGAAAAATCCAAAAGATAGGAATTCTAGGTGAAATACCGGGACTTTACGTACCTCTTGTTGATTCCCTCAGACTAAAATGAAATTCATTCTTACCATCGGGGAACATCACTGAATACTTTAAACCCAAGAGTTTCTTGTCCTTGACGTATTATCTCTTATACTCTCTCGCTCTATTCGGAACTCGCGTTGTTCAGATGATTCTCATACCTTTATATGTTTTTCGGTTTTTAGCTAAAGAGTTTCCCTTTCGTCTCTTTCCTTGAAAATCATCTGGACGTTTGATAGGGAACTCAAGGGAGGAACATGTGACTCGTTTTTATCTTCAATAGACGCTGCCTTATTCATCTCCTGTCATAGCATTATATTCTGTGATAATGCTCATTATTAATAATTCTTGGAAACCGAATGTTCATCATACCTCAGTTTCCAAAATCTTCACTCTCACACAGTGTATTGTGAAAATGTGTTTTTATGAAATGTCTTTATCTGCTGTGCTATCAAATACGGCAGGTGATAACCACACCATGGCTCTGACTCTTTATTTTTTTGATTAAATTCTGAAATATCTTTAAAGTAAACACAAAAACGCTTAGAATTAATACAGTAAAAGTTCGTAATGAAAATTTCCAAAAACATTTTTTAAAGGCTCACAATGGATGAAGCTCTCCAAGTATGTCACTGTTAGTCTAAATAATTTCATAGTTATGTAAATTTACTTTAGATGTACCCTTTTTCCCACTCTTCTCTCGATGTCCTAAAGCCATTCATCACTTTGTGTTGTCTAGAGGTCGCCGATTCGTCTATTTACATGCTTACTATTTGCTCAATACAACACGAAGCTAATGGAGTGCTTCCTCTGTGGTCTTTCCACTCTTTCTCAATAGTCTGCTAACTCTCCATTATCTCCAGTTACTGATCAATTTAAAGATTTTCAAGAAATTTTGAAGAACTTAGAAATCTCAATTCTAAGAAAAGCTTGAATAACAGGAATTCTATGCATTGTTACAAATTGAAACTAATCTATATTGCACCAACTTTTCCTTGCATTGTTGGCTAACTCTCCATTATCTGCAGTTACGGATCATTTTTAAAGATTTCCAAGAAATTGTAAATTAATAAATTCTCTCTTTTCTATGAAAAACCTGAATAAAAGGAATTCTATGCATTGTCACAAATTGAAATTTATCTATATTTCACAAACTTTGACTTTCATTGTTGGTCATGACATGTATATTTTTGATCCCTGCCTAGTCTTGTTTCATTGCGTGTTGACACCATTATCCCTACAGTTGATACCCATTGTCGCACAAACTTCGCCTTGCATTGTTGGTCATGAGATATTTCTTATTAATATGCCCTGCCATAACCATGAATATCGACTTTTATCGATAATTATTATTTTTCCGAAATCTGAGTTAGACAGTGACCTTCCTCATGCTTTGAAAATAAAGTATGCAAATTTTCATCAAGATCGGAGTAAAACTGTAGATTTGTATAAAAAACAAACAAACAAACAAACAAACCGACAGATATCCTTCTTCTATCTAAATACTAGCAGAGGTACCCGGCGTTGCCCGGGATTATTACACTTGTAGGTAAAGCAAAATTAAATTATAACAATTGGTTAAATAATAACTTAATACTATCCATTCTACGAAAAATACGAAAAACAGGAAGTCTAGACGATATACCGATACTTTATCTCAACTCTTCTTGTCTTGACTCACTACTTCAGACCATCAGCAGATACTTTAGACTCAAGTTTTACTTGCCATTGACGTAGAAGAACTTATAACCTCTTGTTCTATTCGAAACTCCAGTTGTTCATATGCTTCAAATGCCCATATAGCTTTTTCTGTTTTAGTTGCAGAGTTTCTCTTACCAATAATCGTTCTTTCTCTTTAGTTTCCAGACACACAAATATTTGGCAGTCGTCTGGATGTTTGATAGGTAGCTCAAGGGAGACACGCTGCCTTATAAATGTGCTGTCACTGCACCATCACTTTATGTTCATTATCAATAATTCTTGGAAACGAACATTCAGTCATCGCATTATCAGCATCTGAGTTTCAAAAATATACACATACTCACAGAATATAATCAAAATATCTTTTTATGAAATGTTTGGATTTGCTGTGCTATCAAATAAGCTAGGTGTTAACCCCTGCATGGTTAACTTTTTTTGAAATAAATTTTGAAATAAATTTTGAAATATTAAAAAAAAACACCTGAAAACGCTTAGTAGCAATACAGTAAAAATTATTAATGAAAATTCAATAAAAAAAAATTTAAAGGCTCACAATTCATGGACCTCTCCAAGGATGCCACTGCTCGTCTAAATAATTTCTTATTCCCGATGTTTTGAAGCGTAACCTTGGCCATTCATCTCTTTGTGTAGTCCAGCGGTTGCCGATTCTTCTAATTACCATTTGCTCAATACAGCACGGAGCTAAAAGATTGTTTCCTCTGTCGTCTTTGCACTCCTTCACAATAGTCTGCTAACTCTCCATTATCTCTAGTTACTAATCCTTTTTAAAGATTCTCAAGAAATTGTTAGGTACTAAGAACTCTCTTTTCTAAGAAAGGCCTGAATAACAGGAAACTTATCTATATTGCACAAACTTTGCCTTTCATTGTTGGTCATGAGATATTTCTCATTAATATGCTCTGCTATAACCATGAATATAGATTTTTTATCGATAATTATTATTTTTCCGAAATCTGACGTAGACAGTGACCTTCCTCATGCTTTGGAGATCAAGTATGCAAAATTTCATCAAGATCGGAGAAAAACTGTAGATTTGCATCAGAAACAAACAAATCCACAAACAAACGCACAAACAAACAAACAAACCCACAAACAAACATACTTCTTTATATATATAGATAGAAAAAGAAGGATGTTCGTTGATATGTTTGCAGGTTTGTTTGTGGGTTTGTTTCTTATACAAATCTACAGTTTTATTCCGATCTTGATGAAATTTTGCATACTTGACCTTCAAACCATGAGGAAGGTCACTGTCTACCTCAGATTTTGAAAAAATAATAATTATTGATAAAAAATCGATAATCATGGTTATGGCAAGGTATATTACTGAGAAATATCGCATTACCAACAATGCAAGGCAAAGTTTTTTCAACAATATGTATCAATAATAGTATCAACACTCAATTGATAAACACTGTGCACAGACTAACAACATATATATGTCTCATGACCAACAATGCAAGGAAAACCTTGTGCAACAATAAGTATCAACAAGGGTATCAACACGCAATGCACCAACACTATGCAGGGATCACCATTATATATTTCATAACGAAAAATGAAAGGGAAAGTGGTGCCATATAAATAAGGTTCGAAATTCCTGTTATTCAGGTTCGAATTCCTGTTATTCAGGCTTTTCTTAGAAATGAAAGTGTTAACACTTAACAATTTATTGAAAATTTTTAGAACTGTTCTATAACTGGAGATAATGCAGAGTTAGCAGACTATTAAGAAAGAGTGGAAAGACGACAGAGTAAGCCGTCCTTTAGATCCGTGCTGTATTGAGCTATTGGTAAGCATGTCAATAGAAGAATCGGCAGCCACTAGACTATACAAAGGGATGAATGATTTGCTTCAAGACTTCGAGAGTGGGAATGGCAACAACATAAAGGGGAACATCTAAAGTAAGATTATGTGACTAAGAAATTATTTAGACTGCAGTGGCATACCAGGGACAGGACTATCCATTGTGAGCATTTAGAATTTTTTTTCCGAATTTTCTTTAGGAATTTCTACTATATTGATTCTAAGGCTTTTCATGTGTTTATTTTTTAAATGTTGCAATATTTAATCATAAAAACAGTCCGAGCTACCCCTGGGGTTATCACCACGCTTATTTGGTTAAACATCAGATCCAAGCATTTCATAAAATGATATTTTCAATATATTCTGTGGAATGTCTGTACTTTGGAAACTGAGATGTTGATAATGCGATGACTGCACGTTCTTTTCCAAGAATTTCTAATAACGAGCAGAAAGTTATAATGCATTGACGGAACATTAATACGGTAGCGTCTATTGATGAGGCAAAGGAGTCAGTAGGAGTGTCTCCCTTGAGCTCCCTATCACACGCCCAGACGACAAGCAGAAATTTCTGTGCCTTGATAGAAAAAAGAAAGAATTAGTATTGGTCAAAGAAACTCTGCAAGTAAAACACAAAAAGCTATACGGGCATTTGAAACATCTGAGAAACAGGAGTTTTGAAGAGAACAAGAGCTTCTAAGTCAAGAGCAAGAAAAACTGGAGTCCAAAGTATGTGGTCCCGGTATCACCTAGAATTCCTATGTTTTGTATTTTTCGTTCAATGGAGAATCCCTTTGCTCTGTGTTGAATAAATACAACACAAAGGAAAGGGATTATTCATTCTACAATAAATACGAAAAACAGGAAGTCTAGGTGATATAACGGGACCTTATATAAACTCCTCTTGACTTGCCTCACCACTGCAGAGCACCATTAGATACTTTAGACTCAAGTTTTTCTTGCCCTTGACGTAGGTCTTATACCCTATTGCTCTATTCGAAACTCCTGTTGTTCAGATGTTTCAAACCCCTGTATAGCTTTTTTTCTGTTTAAGTTGCAGTATTTCAGTGACCAATACTCGTTTTTTCTCTTTCCTTTCCAGACATAATTTTTTGCCAGTCGCCTGGACGTTTGATAGGAAGCTCAAGGGAGACACGCATGACTCCCATGCCTAATCAATACATGCTGCCTTAAAAATGTTCTGTCATTGCATCTTCACTTTATGCTCATTATCAATAATTCTTGGAAACGAACATTCAGTCATCGCATTATCAGCGTTTCAGTTTCCAAAATATATACTTTCCCACAGAATATAGTCAAATTATATTTTTAGGAAATGTTTGGATCTGCTGTGCTACCAAATAAGCTAGGTGATAACCCCGGCATGGCTCGGCCTTTTTTTTTTTGGAATAAATTTTGAAATTTCTTAGAAATAAGCACATGAAAACGCTAAGAATTAATATAGTAAAAATTCCTAATAAAAATTTGAAACAAAATTTTTTAAAGGCTCACAATGGATGGACCTCTCCAAGGATGTCACTGTTAGTCTAAATAATTTCTTACTCACGAAATCTTACTTTAAATGTACACATGATGTTTTTGCAATTCCCTTTTCTCTTAATGTCCTGAATCAAAACTTGGCCATTCATCTCTTTGTGTAGTCTAGCTATCACCGATTCTTCTACAGACATACTTCTCAATGCAGTAAGGAGCTAAAGGAGTGTTTCCTCTAACGTCTTTCCACTCTTTCTTAATAGCCTGCTATCTCTCCATTATCTCCAGTTACTGATCATTTTTAAAGATTTTCAAGGAATTGTTAAATACTAAGAATTCGCTTTTCTAGGAAATGCGTGATGAGCAGGAATTCTATGCATTGTTACAAATTGAAGTTTCTCTATATTGCACAAACTGTACGTTTCATTGTTGGTCATGAGATATACATTGTTGATCCCTGCCTAGTTGGTGCTTTGCGTGATGATACCATTGTTGATACGATTGTTGACACCTATTGTTAGACAAACTTTACCTTGCATTGTTGGTCATGAGATATTTCTTATTAATATGCCCTGCCATAACCATGAATACTAATTTTTTATCGATAATTATTATTTTTCCGTAATATGAGGTAAGCAAAATTTCATCAAGATCGGAATAAAACTGTAGATTTGTATAAAAAACAAACCCACAAACAAACACACAACCCGACAAACATTCTTCTTTATATATATAGACTAGTACAGGTACCCGGTTTTGCCGGGGTTAATTACACTTATAGGTAAAGGGATACATCTCATAAAATAAAATTATAAGTCCGAACTGGTTAAATAATAACTCATTCAATACAACACTGAGCAAGCGGAGTATTCAATCTACAAAAAATAGAAAAACAGGAAATCCTGGTGATATACCGGAGCATCTAAACTCCTCTTGACTTGCACCACCACTGCGGATCATCACCAGATACTTTAGATTCAGGTTTTTCTTGCCCTTAATGTAGAAGCTCTTATACTCTGTTGCTCAATTCGAAACTCCCGTTGTTCAGATGTTTCAAACGCCCGTATAGCTTTTTCTGTTTCAGTTGCAGAGTTTCTCTGAGCAATACTCGTTCTTTCTCTTTCCTTTCCCTACACATAAATATTTGCCAATTGTCTGGAAGTTTGATAGGGAGCTCAAGGGAGACACGCGTGACTCCTATGCCTATTCAATAAACGCTGCCTTATTAATGTTATGTCACTGCATCTTCACTTTATGCTCATTATGAAAAATTCTTGGAAACGAACGTTCAGTCATCACATTATCAGCATTTCAGTTTCCAAAATATAAACTTTCTCATAGAATATAATCAAAATTTATCTTTTGGAAATTTCTATATATATTTAACGTTGAAGAATATGATTATTAATAAAAAATTTTAAAATATTTTTTAACTTCAACATGTTTTAAAATAAACAAAAAAATAAGAAAAGATTATAAAACTGACTACATCTGCCTTTGTACCAAACTGTTTAAACAGCGTAGACCTCAACTATTCAAGTTTTAAATTTCCAATATTTTAAGAATCTTTATATATTTTTAGGAAATGTTTGGATCTGCTGTGCTACCAAATAATCTAACAGCAGTGGAGAGAATAACACATTGTTTGGAAGAGGACAACACCGAGAGGGTGACTGTATCATTTTCAACAACTCAGCTCTCAGGGGTGGTTATGGGATAAAGATGTTGAAGAGTATGATGTCTAGCTTTGCACTTGTTGCAGCTGTGCTTAGAGCCACAGTTTATAGCAAAGTGACCTTAAGAAAGGCAAATTATGCAGCATCTTAAATTCTTCACTTTGGCAAAACGTTCCTCGACAGGCATAGATTTGAAAATGGAACAAGAGTATAAATTGTGATCTTTATTGCAGATCAGACAGGAGGACGACGTCGAGACGAAACTTCTTGACTTGGCGGATCATTCATTTGTGGGTTTTGTATATCTTTGTTCTAGAGTTTCCAATAAAGAGGCCTTCTTTTCTAGAAATTTAATGACATCATCAAAAGAAATTGGATCAGAAGTAGCAGTCTTCTTTTCAAATTCCTTTATGGCGGTGTTATCTAATTTGGAGTTGATAAGTTGATAAGATAAACGAGGAATGCATCGCTCTGATGCTCTTTATCGATCAAAGAATCCAGAGATCGAAGATTTTTCTTAGCTGAATCAATCAAAGTGCGCAGTCCTGCAGAGGATTCTTTGGAAATGGGCTTTAGATCAAAGATGGCCTTCATAAGATTATGAATTAGTACCTTTTGATTGTCATAGCGATTATGAAGGCTGTCCCAAACAATAGTGTAGTTGTCACCAGTGAAGGCGAGATTCTTAACGACCTCTGCTGCTTTGCCAGACAGCGTGGCGTGCAGATAATGAAATTTTTGTATATTGCTGAGATTACTATTTTTATGAATGAGGCTCGTAAATAAGTCTTTAAAGTTAAGCCAGTCTTCAATTTTCTCACTAAATTCTGGTAGTTTAATGGTAGCCAATTTAATTAAATTAGATGATGAATTAGAGTGGAAGAGGAGGAGGTTGGGCGAGGCATACTCCTCTCTAACAAACTGTCAGCCATCGAGAATTATGTTAAAGTACTTAGCTTCAATTTCTGCAGATTCAGAATCGTCGTTTGTCTCATCTGCGTCGATCTGTAGTTGAATCTCATCAAACGAGGCAAGTAATGGTTTTATGTTGAGCAGCCGTTCACGTAATAGAGCGGCATCCCAGTTATTCAGTGGTGTAGAAGGATATATAGATGAGAGTTCTTGTACGTAGGATTCGAAACGAATCAGCTTAGCTTTGAACGAACTGCGATTTCTCTTAAGATCTATTGTGTTTGATGAAGCCAGCAAGTTGAATCAGGAGGAGATGCATAGAGACAAGATGGCGGAATGGCGGGAACATGAAGCGATGGCAGGAATGATGATCAGTGTTATGCAAATGACAGCATGGAGCGGCGAAGAAAACAGTCACAAACACGACGAATAATCACTACACTGAAGTGGAGGAAAGAAACGTCATGATGTCTTCTCAGCAAAATCACACGTTCAACAGTTCGAAGGACCAGGTGAATCACCAACTGAGATCATGAAGCGAGGCACTCGAGAGAAACAGCTTCGATAGTTGCAAATTTTATCCGGCTCGGGGGACCAATGTGTTTGTGTTATTTATGATGACAAAATTTAAGAAAGTTTATACTTGTTATTCATGAGGTCATTGATGATCATTTTAGCGAAAGAAATGATGGCAAAACACAGTAAAATACAAGAGAAAAAAATCACAATGTTTATTCCATGAAAGCTACAAAGAAGAAGCGAGAAAGACAAGTAACGCCGCCTGGTGGCAAACTGAAAAGGCAAAACACGAAAATATCTTTAAAAAATGCCTCAGATGTACATTTCGAAAGCTATGCTTTCTTCATCAGTGAGTGATTAACGAACAGAGAACTCGGATTTTATAAGAGAAATACAGCAGTAAATAACCAATTACAGAAATACAATCTTAATTACTAATTACGACTATACACATGAAAACGAAATAACCACTCACGCTATTTTGTCAAAACCCAAGTGTTTCAAATTGAAAGGTATGCCATAATCAATAAATTCTCTCAAGAGTTCACTCTTAAAAGAGCAGCATTACACTTTACTTCAGAATAATTTTAGCAAAGGGTAATCATTCCACTATAGGCATCGGGTCGTCGTCATTGTTTAGTAGTGGATTTGTTGCTTTATTTCTTACAATTTCCAGGGATTCCAAAAAATGCATTAAAGTTACTTTTTCTGGCGTGAAGTTACTTTTTCTGTGGACGTTAAACCGCAATTTATTGTTTGAGCGCATGATTCATAAATCAAAAAAAGGGAACTCCTTGTCTTCTTCCTGTTCCATGGTGAAATTGATATGGCTGTACAAAGAATTAAGGGAGTCTAAGAATTCGCTAATATCTCTTTCTTGTGTGTTATAGATGCAGAAAATGATCTTTATTCTACATATCTATACCATATTCTGGGGATGTACTTGAAGCTATATAACGCCATGTTTTCCAACTTCCAAATATACAAATTAGCTAGATATGGGCTAACACTGCTACCTATTGGTGTACCATTCGTCATCTTATAGTACTGCCCATTGAACGTGAAAATATTGTTGTAAACAATCAGCTTCATCACCCTCATAATCTCTACTGTAATACCCAAGGGAACATCGTTTTCATCTAGAACTTTCTCCAACTATTCTAATGTTTCCATAACTGGAATGCTTGGGAATAAAATTTTGATGTCAAACGATATCAGTTTATCTTCTTCATTGATGTTAACGTCTTTAAGACTCAAACTAAGGTCAGTATTGTTTTTTATGCTAAAGTTTATACCTGGGAGATTCAATGGTGTCAGAAAGGTTGTTAGCATAAACTTCCCTAGTTTATATGTGGGAGAACCTATGCAGTCAATGATAGGTCTCCACTTGTTTCCTACTTTAAGTGTTTTTGGTAGGCAGCATAACCGAGGGGCTACAGGGTTAATAGTTAATAGAGAACGTGAGGAGATATCGTTGAAGACGAAGTAACATGGTTTAACTCTCCTATTTCGTACTGGTTATTTATTGCTGTATTTCTCTTATGAATTCCGAGTTCTCTGTTTGTTAATGACACACTGATGAAGAAAGGCATAGCTTTCAAAATGTACATCTGAGCCATTATTAAAATCATTATTGTGGATTTATGGTTTCCTGTCGTCGTGATTATGTATGTTGTTTTGCCAAACAGGCTATGAAACATTAAAAAAATTAATCAAAGACGAATAATATTTAGAAATTCTAAATTATATACAAATATTAGAACTACATTACAAATTTTTTTAATATAATTACTTAGGTAATAAAAAAAAAAAACAAGAAACGAGAAATTTCCTCTATAAAGAGAAATTTCAGCAACAGAACAAATAAAATCACTTTGTTTCAAAAGTCAAAATAACTTTGTTTCAAAATCCCACATTGTTTTAAAATAACAATAATAATAATAAAACAAAATAAAAATTAACAAAAAAAATAATTATCAGAATTTTCACGACTATTAATATCAAGAAACTATCTTTGACAAAAATTACAAAAGACAACAACACAAATGTATTTACTGCAACAGAACTACTATATGAAAATAATGAAAGGCACAATATAAGAAATTTTTAGAAATACATCACCTACTGGCTGTATGTTTTTAAGCAAATAAATTTTCTGTGTGAATGTGTGTGCTTTTATGAACTATTTTTTAACAACATCAAAAAAGATAAATAAATAAATAAAAATATAAATATAATTATCAATTGAAAATAATTACATCATTACTAACACTGATCCGGAGGATCGAAGGTACGAATATTTCATCAGCACTTTTACATAAAAAGTGTCTCTTATGCATATATCATAGGACTATCTGAAAAGTGAAGCTATACAAGAAATCAACCATTTATTTACAAGAATGTGAGCTGTAGTGCTGACAATGTTATGGTCAGTTCTTGAGACAGTATGTTAGCATTGGAAGGTTAAATACACTTTTCAGTCCCAGCAGGTGGTAATCAAAGGCTTTCAACCATTTCCAGTCAGATTGACTAAGCTTTAACTCTTCGGACTTACAAGGAGAGGGCCCAAATGAACAATCGAGTTTTCCGATGCTCTTTGGTAGGATGGTAGTCTGATAGGCCCTTTTCGTAAAACCAAGTGCGCAGCCTCCAACTTGGCCCTATTTTCGAGAAAATACCTTTTAAAGTCTGTGTTATGATAATAGTGTAAACTGTATCTTGGCAATCATCACAACAGCTGCAGCCAAACAATTGTGGCGTATGAATCACGAGATCATGTGTTCGAGTCCACTTGTTGATTTTTTTGTTTTAATTTTTTTAACGCTGCTTTTAAAGACAAACAGTCTTTTTTATCGTCAAATTAAAAATTTTATACATCGTATGCACAATTGTTTATATGTTTTGGAAATGAACAAGGAAATTACATCGAAGGCAGATGTCATAAAAATTCACGCACTCATTCATGATCAATTACAGGTTCCAATATATTCCAATATGTTATGGTAATTATAGTGTACAGATTTCTTTGTAAATATATAATTTCTTTCATTATATGTAATATTTGGTTGTATTTATATCAGATACGCCTGATATGCTGCCAAATTGAAGCATAGAAAAGAAAGTTTTTGGAATGTAAATCAAATTTTTTTTCTGGAATGCATGAAAAAGGAAAACTGCAACTGCAAGATCCATTCATCTGGGTGTCGCACACATTTGTGTTTCAAATGTTTTTTTGAAGAACACTATCCAGCACGTTGTTCGACAAGCTGAACTGTAAATATTCTACAACTTCGAAATTATATGTTAAAATGATTATTTTATGTTATTTTATTATAACGCCAATTATAGGCAAAAAGTAAAAACATCAAAATCTGAACATAAGAAGAAATGAAAAATTAAACATTAAAAAATTTGTTTTTTCTTAAAATTTATATATATTTATGAATTATTTACACTTTTATAATTATCATAATTGGTTGAAAATGTGTTCCCTATTGCTCTTATTTGTTAAAAATATTTTTTTCATTATGACAGCATATTACAATAGAAAAATATATTAAAAAGTGGCAGTCTAAAAATTTTCATCTGCTTTTGGCCATTTATGAGGACGCAAGGTTAATTTTGTTTTATAAAGGCAACTTTTGTTTACGTGCAAAAGCTAAAAAGGACAGTTTTTCCAAGACACAAAAATTGCATGGTCCGTTTTGTGAACTCACAATAACTTACTAGGACTATTTTACGAATTCAGGAATTATTACGAGGTCCGTTTTTTCATTAATTACTATTACCTGGAAGTAAAAAAATGTTAGCTAGATTTTGACACTATAGCATTTCAGCATTAATTAAATTTTAAAAAGTCTAACTTTTGTTTTTTGCTCACGTTAAAATAAAGTCTAATTTTCCCTTTTCAAGTTGTCAACAATACACAAGTGTTCTGTCACGGTTTTACTTAACGTTCATTGTGTTTGTAATTTTCATTCACAGAGTCAACACTTTTTACATTTTAATTTATCAAAGTTTTTAATGATGTTTTTTAAAGTAAAGGCACATAGAGTTTGTTACAGTATGTGTTTGAGTGAGAGGAAAATCACACTCATTCAAAGAGCTTAATTTGCTTTGTGTGGATAAATATTGCATAGTGTAGTCCATCCTTGAATATTAGAGACTTTATTTGTGAGATCTAGAAAAAAGTAATAGGAGAAATTAAAATGCAGTTGGATACTAAAACCAATTGAAATGACTTTTCACTCAAACTTAGTTCAAAAAATTACATAAAAATTTTCAAATCACAAAACTGTTAAAAGAAAAAGGCTTAAAGGCTTTAAAAGTTGTTTGAATCAAATTAAAAGTTTTGAGAAATTAGTGTAAATAATCACAAGAGTATAAAAATTCAATTATCCCAAAAAATCCACCAGATTATTAGTTTAGCAAATTTTTTTTTAAAAAAGCTAGAGTAAAAATGATATATTCAGCCCAAATTTATTTAATGTAAGTAAAAATTTTCAAAATTTTCACAATATTGAAAAAAATTGATAAAAATTCACAAAATTACTTTTATTATTATTATTAATATTATTATTATTATTATTATTATTATTATTATTATTAATAAGAACACTAACCTAGTAATTCTCGATTTGATTTTCACTAACATGCCAAATTATGAAGTTTTGAGAGTTAATGAACCAATAGACCCTATCGATTCTCATTATCCTCCGATTGAATTCATTACAAATTTAAATTTCAAAAAAGCCAAACTATCGACCAATTCTTATAGGATTTATCAGGGAGGAGATTATCTCAATCTGTATAAATCCTTAGAATCAACTGACTGGTCTGCTGTCTTAAAGAGTGATAATGTCGACGATGCTGTCAAAATGTTTAATAACATTGTTAATAACGCAATTGACAAGTCCGTTCCTTCCAGAAAAAAACGAAAAAATTCCTTTCCATATTGGTTTAGTAATGAATTACGTCACCATTTATCCAAGAAACGTTATTACCACCAAAAGTTTAAAAGCCAAAAATATGCGGAAAATTACAACAACTTTTCTTATCATCGAGCAATGGCAAAGAAAATCTTTAAAGTTGATCGAGGTAATTATCTGAATGCTATTGAGAATAGCTTAACAGAGGATCCTTCCAATTTCTGGAAATATGCCTCTAAAAAGCGCTACAAGGATCGAGAAGATCTCATAGTGCAAGACTCAAATGGGTGCACAGTAGCAGTCGAGAAGTCAGCCGCCGAATTTGCAAAATACTTTGAATCCTTGTACGACAATAATGCTTACACTTCAACAGTATCTCAAATAATCTCCGAAGATTATCTACCACCCTTAACTGTTAACAAAGAAGATTTTGTAAATGCTGTAAAGCAGATAAGGCCCAAGACTTCACCTGGCTCTGACAGAATCCCTATGTTTATCATCAAAGGATGTCTGTCGGTGCTAGTGGATATCATCGTATGGATATACAATATGTCGATTTCTTCAATAACTTTTCCAAGAGATTGGAAGAAAGGAATAGTAGTCCCAATCTTCAAGACTGGTAACAAACAAGCAGTTAATAATTACAGACCGGTGAGCATTCTAAATGCAATAACCAAGATTTTTGAAAAGATAATATTCCTTTATCTTAATTCATATTACACTTCGAAATTTTGTCCTGAACAACATGGCTTTATTAAAAAACGCTCTGTCATGACCAACCTTATGACATGGCTTGATCATGTTTCTTCAGAAGTGCAAAAAGGAAGACAGGTTGATGTTATTTATTTTGATCTCTCACGTGCATTTGATTCTGTTTGTCATATCAGATTGCTTCAAAAACTTGAAATATATGGCATTTGTTCTGATTTCATTAAATTTCTGGCATCTTACCTTGATGCTCGTGAAAACGTTGTGCGTGTGAATGGGTATTCATCTAAACCTTTTTTAGCCCCTTCAGGGGTACTGCAAGGTTCTATCCTTGGTCCTCTCTTGTTCAACCTTTATATTAATAACCTAGTTTCACATATAAGATCATCTCGAATTCTGCTTTTTGCAGATGACTTCAAATTATTTCGACGTATATGTGAACCTTCAGACTCTGTGTTGCTTCAGGAAGATGTTAATAGAGTGCTCGAATGGTGTGAAATCAACCTTTTAAAAGTCAACCCAACTAAAACGAGAGTTATAACTTACTCTCGTGCTGTCATGCCGCTCATATATAACTACAGGATCAATAAACAAGTTTTGCAGCGTACGAGAACGATCCGTGATTTAGGTGTTATCTTTGATGATAAACTATATTTTCACCATCATGTTGCTCTTATAACAAGCCAAGCATATCGCATTCTTTTAAAAGACCCAAGTGCTTTACGGTTTTATTTAAAACTCTTGTCATCCCACGTCTTCTTTTCTGTTCCTGTGTGTGGAATCATTTAACACAAACTGATATTAAAAAACTCCACAGTGTGTTTTCACGCTTTCGTAAAATAATTTTCAGACGCCATTTTACACATCTTACGGACTTTAACATAGACAACATACTTAAAGAAATTCGTTGCCTTCATTTATCTCAACTCCTAACTAGGAATGATCTAGATTTTCTGTACAAAGCTATTCATAATATCATTGATTCCCCAATTTTGCTCATTGCTTTTAACTTAAATGCTTCCATATATCAAACACGATGTAAAAATATTTGCTATGTTCAGAAACACAATTCAATTAATCCGTTTACCAGATTATTCTTAAAGTATAACAAACTGAGTGATTTTGTAGACATCTTTAACTCTAACTATTATGCCTTTTATAATGAACTCTTAAACTACTTTGATAATATTTCAACGAGCAATTTTTAGCTCTTTGTCTATTTCACATGTACTGTAACTGATTTTTTTATTTAAATGTATGCTTTGTCTTTGTTTAGTTTTTTATGTTCTGTTTACCTCCGTTAATGATTACTTGTATCCATCTTCAAATTTTCTGTCTTATTTTATTTTATTTTTTTAGTGTGTTCGTTGTTAAAGGTTTATTTTCAACTGTTTTCGTTCACACTTAAAACAAATAAAATTGAAATTGAAATTGAAATTATTATTACTATTATTATTTTCACTTATACTGATTAAAATTTGAATTGACTTAAATTATTATTAAAAATTATTGCTAAAAATAAAAAACTTATGATTCTCGACTTTGATTTACTGATTAATATCTTTATGTTTATTCTTTTATTACTGTATAGTTTACAGCTTTGACTAATTTAAATTTATAAAATTATAATCATAATGTTAAAAATGATTTTGTGTTATATTTATCTTATGATCATTTTCCTTACATTTAATAATATTATATTTATTCTTTTTATATCGTATTTATTAAATACCGAAAGATGCTTTATGCTATCAATGTGTCGAAACGTGTCTGCCTGTTTGTCTATTTTCAACTCTAACTCCTCCGAGGCTATGAAAGATTTTCAAACTCTGTTTTCGTCAGTCAATGAATATGGGTCATGCAACCAACCAATCACAAATATTATCTAAATCAGTTCATTGGCACGTGCACAAATGATACCTCAATTTCCCTAAAGCAATTTTCAATGGGAAGACATATTAGGTAATATATCAAACACATTGTAATGACGAGATAGAAGCGGTTATTCATTACTATTTTCCTAGCCGTTGAATATGGTACATTGCACGAACCTGTCACAAATAGTATCTAAATCCGCTCAATAGCACGTGCACAAATGGTACCTTCACGACCCCACCAAGAAATTATCAATGGAGTGATATATCAATTATTACATCAAACAAATCGTAATGACGAGATAGAAGCGCATATAAATTACTATTTTTGCCAATTAATAAATATGGTTTCGGGAATGAACCATTTTGAAAATACATGCTCTAATGGTACCCTTATGAAACTCTCAAATATTTTCAATGATATGTCATGTAATATATCAAACAAATTGGGATGATGTGTCTTAAATGAATATAAGGTAAAATTAAAGATATTCCAAATTGGTTCAAAGGTACGTGGTTTAATGGATCATTATGGTCCATTAGAAACATACAATATTAATATATAGCTGTTTAAAATATGGTTCCGCGAATGGTTTACTTTAACCTTTCAGTAATTGGTTATGTTATTCCTTAATATTCTTATATACCTATATTCTTTTTATATTGAATTATTGTTTTTTATATTGTATTTTTTATTGTTGTAAGCTGTTATTGGGCTGTCACAGCCTGTTGCTTGCAAAATTATAAATAAATAAATAACTAAATAAAATTATTATTATTAAATTCAAAAGTTAAAAGAAAACACCCGATTGGTTGTGAAAAGTAAAAAGGTACTAAAACCTTTTTTTCTTTACAAAATTAAACCCAAAAATGTCAAATTGGAAACTTTTCAATTTTCACTCAAAATCGAAGATTTTTGAAATCAAATAAAAGGTGTTTTAAAGCACATTTTCACAGACACCAAAAAGGTTTGAACAGTAAAAAAAATACAATTTACTCTGAAGTTTTTTTGATCCGTTGAATAAAACACAATTAAAAACTTTAAATTAACCTAACACGGTCTCTTGAAATCAAATGAATAAACCTTACTTCTCTGTAGATGAGAACCATATCCACCCGCTCTGTAATGCTGTAATGCTCCTAGAGATGCAGCAAAAGATGTTTCAATAATACTGCCAAATGATATTCTGTTTCTTTGGAAATGATGGGTGAAGTTTAATAGTAAATGTAATATCAAGAAATTCACTGATTTTGTTAACAGAAGATTCCACATTTGTTGAGCCACCCTCTAGGGGCAGCAACCCTACCTTTCGTGGCGTTTATCTCCCACAAGAAAGCTTAACGGCAAAAATGGCATAGGAAATCATTGTTTCTGTTAGCACTGCCTATTATCCCTATAAGTTTGCGTTTTGTCAAGTTTCCTGAAAATGGCATTGCATTGGGTTGAAAACCTTGCATGTTATAAACGAAAAACTTACGAAAACATCTTGATTTTTTAAAAAAATATTTATATCTCCATTAATGTATGAGCTGTTCTCATGCAAATGAGCACAGGTAAGTAAAAGAAGCTTCCTAATCATATGCTACAGCTACAAGGCATTTCAAGCATTATTTTATATAGGGCGACCCCAAACATTATTTTTTTGCTTCACTTTGTTTCTGGTCCCCTATTTGCTTTCGGGACAAAACTTTCGCTGTCATATATGAGGTGTAACATGCTCTTTACTCCTGAAGTTTCAGGATAATTTGTCAAGTATTTTTCTAGATATTCGGCAAAAGGTCTAAACTCGAAAGTGTCCAGTTACTTTTGGTGAGATAGTGTATATATATAAAAGAATGGATCTTTGTTTGTTATGTATGCGGTCTTCATCCAAGGGTGGTTATTATGAAAATGGATAAATTATTCATGTATTGCAGTGCCTTCAAATTGAAGAAGGAAACACCAGGAATGTGCTGCATGGGTGGAAACGTGAAACTGCCAGAATTACACTATATGATCAAAGGAGTTGGGACACCTCTGAGCACCTGGAAATGGATCATTTCATGAAAAAAGCTCATATAAAGTTAACAACAAAATTTAGATAATTTTTTAATGGAATGATCCATTTCAACCACAGTTGAATTGTAGAGCAAATGACATATCATCAATATTCCACGACAGAAGGATCTCTCGGAGTTCGCCTGGAGTGGTGCAAAGAACATCGGAGCTGGATACTGGAACAATAGAGAAGTGTGGAATGGAGTGATGAATCACGGTTTACGCTGTTGAAATCAGATTACAAAGTCTGGGTCTGGCGAATGCCCGGAGAGCGCTTCCTGCCGGAATGTGTTTCTCCTGAACTGGACTGGGCCCGCTCATCAAGGTGGACTGAAACCTCAATGCTGATGGCTACAGGACCATTCTGGATAATGGGACACTTCTAGCACTGTGGGAACACTTTGGTGACGAGCCATTCCTCTTCCAGCATCACAATATGCCTTGCCAAAAAGCAATATCCATATCCGACTGGTTGAAGAGATGCGGGTTGAAGAACTGGATTGGCCCACCCAGAGTCCTGATCTTAACATCCCACTGAACATCTTTGGGACCAATTGGAACGACGTGTGAGATCCAGGATGGTTCGCCCTATATCTCTCCAGAAAGTGACCACGACAGTTCTCGAGGAATGGAGGTCATTACCTGTGGATACATACCGTAAACTTGTGGACAGTATGCCGTGTAGGGTGGAGACAGTGAAAGCAGCTCGGAGTGGCCCTACACACTACTGATTGAAGTTTTTGCGGCTTTATAATAGAGCAACAGGTGTCCCAACTCCTTTGATCATGTACTGTACATTCACCATCCGAACCGTTATCAACGTTGGTATCAGGTGACACAAGCCAATCAAAACACTTATTAGCAAACATACGCACGTACAATTCATGTTTCCAAATGACATCGTTCGGTGCAACAAATATAGTGTGTGAGAATTCCATGTCAACATTCAAAGGGCAAGGGCAAATATTTTATTGTACAGGCTCACTACTGCCACTGCCGAATGCAGATCACAAATTTTTTCAAATTTATTTCATGGGAAACACTGGTGAACAAATCGATCAACGTTATCGAATTAATCCAGGCACTAAACTAGAAATTGTCGCGGCATTACAAACTTTATTCAATCAACACAACGAATTAATTCGATTCTTCAGAACTGCTTTTGAACAAATTCTAGCTGATGACTTCAAAGTTGTAGATAGAGCAGACAAAACACCTGTCAGCTAACACGAAAGACAGTACAGTGCACCAACAATTGATGGAGTGGCGATCGTTATATTTAGCGAAGAATTCAACTCACGTGATATAATTCTTCATCGTAGAAATGGTGATGTTCAGCTAGTTTCAGAAACTGATCGCTCATACGACAGACTGCAATATCCGACTTTATTTTGGCAAGGAACCGATGGATATCATTTCCACATCAAAGTGAGAAATTCACAACAGATGAGAAACAAATAAGAAAGTCAATGCGCTAAATGACTATTCAAATCGAATGATGATTCGTGAAAACGTTGAAAATCATATCTTGAAATGCCGACAGTTCTGCCGTCAATATATTTTCAATATATATGCGAAAATCAAATCCGAACAACTCCTCTATATTCGATTAAATAAAACCACATTGCTTTCGGAAGAGTACATTCAGTTACGTGATGCAGTTTTTAATGATGGCAGGATTCCGAAAAATTGGGAAAATATTCATACTACTAGCCATAATTTCAGGAAGTCCAAGACACATGCATGAATACGTACAAGATACAATGATATATTGTGACATTCCATGTCAGTGGGTGCCACATGGGTTCGGCGAAAGCAGAGCATCGACTGTTGCTCTTTTGTTTTCTGCACTGGGTGAGTGCGTGGGAGAGGAAGTGCTGTGTTAAACTGGAGCATTAGGCCAAGTGGAATTGGTTGGTGATAGATATTTTAAATTATTAACGGGTAAGGATTAATTATGCTTCGTTTTTTGTTTGTTTATGGCTTTTAATGTGTTACATGACATTGTTGACAGACTGCATTTTGTTTTCGGAGATGTGTTGTTTACTTTTTATGAGAGTTCCATGCGATGCTTCAACCTGGCTGGAGACATGCGAAGCCGTTCGATTGTAGTGAGCCCTAATGGCGGAATCGCTGCTCTCTTGTTTTTCTAAGCAAGAACATTTGCTGTTGGTGTTAATTAATAGTTTAATGTTTTGAACCAATTGTCTGGTAAAAACCGTTGTAGTTGCTTCCTATTGAAGTTATGTTTATATATTGGCTTTTGTGGGATAACCTGCCGAATTTGGAGCTGCGCAAGTGTGTGGTGGTGCTCACGCCTCCCCCTCCACGTCTCCTTGGCCTGCGTGGCAGGGAAGCTCTTTGAACGCCTGCCTATGTTAGATGTCTGCATTAAGGGTGAGTGATATATTCCTTATTTTGACCCGGCGCGGTGGCCCCTTTGTCAACTAAGATGAGAACCTGTTAGACATTGCCAAAAGTGTGCACAAAACTGTAAATCCAGCCTTTGTGTGATTTTCGGAGAAAATCATGAACGTTTGCCAAAAGTGTGCATGAAACTGTAAATCCACACATTTTGGTGACTTTCGGTGAATATCAAGAACATTGGCAATATGTGTGCACGAAACTCGCTATTTTTAAAGTTCGTAATGGAGTTAAAATAATTTCCCAAGTGCTCGGAATTCTAAATCTGCGTTGACAAAATTTCTTAGAAGTTTGAAAGAGACATGCCCCAAATGTTAGTGAAAATAAAAGAGGAATTTTAGTGCCATGCTGAACTCTGAACTGTTGCATATGTACTTAGAGATTAGGAACAATAGAGATAAGCATATTGATTTGGGTGGTCCTTCTGTGGTGTCCTGCAGTTCACTAAAGGTAGAATAGCAGTTTAATGAGAGCGCGAAACGATTGTTGACGGTAGCGCCACAATCTACAGATCACCTATTGAATAGCGCTGTGGCACACCTGGCACCACATTGCAAAGTGCTGAGCAAGGAAACAAGGTGCACAGTGCGTGATTCCTGGTAGTGGAGTAGTGTTCACCGCGTGGCAGTGTGCCCGGGATAGGGTTAAAGTGCTCTCCCCTTCTAGACTAAATTAAAGAAGCACAGGATATTTGTGTAATGTTCGTTGCTAGGGATATAACGGGTGAACCTCCCATACTGGTAAGACCATAAAGCTGTTGCAGTATTGGTTGTCAATCCGACTTGCAGCGCCCATGCGAAAATTTGCTTGCTATTGCCCTAAATTGGTGGTGAACTTGCTTGATGGCACACTAGACCTTTTAATTATTAGCCTGATATGATAGATTTTGAATTATGGCTTTATGTAAAGCAGTAGTTATGTATGATTTTAGTACTTAGCAATTAAGTGGTGAGGGGCCCCTTTTCAATTTACGGTATAGTGCCTGGTGCGCTACGAAGCTTAGTTGTAGTGTTGCATTGTGCATATTGATGTAAGGTTACCCAAAAACCTTGAATAAATAAGTGGTCTTTTTTGTAATAATGCCTGTTGTCAAAGTTTTTCCCTCTTACCAGGCCCCGAACCCCTGACTAAGCTCCAGTCCCATTAGCTTATAACCGAGTCAACTGATAGGTTGCATAAGGGCGTAGGTGTGGCTCGTCACATTTGGCGCCCAATGTGGGGCCTGGTTATCTGATATTTCCGGATTATTGAGGGAGACATTGACATTGAGGTTGGTAAGGTGGCAGGGAGTGTTGCCCAAATAATAATTTTTACTGGTGTTATGGTGCAAATGCGGGGTGATGTTCTGTGTGGGTATGCCTCATGGGAAAAGCTTGTGGATAGGTTAGATAGCCTGGTCAGGGAATTTGGAGCAATCGTCTCAAGTGTGTTGGCGTCGAGGAACAATGGAGGTATCACAGTGGGTGGTATGGAGATGGGGTGTGCGGAGAAGACTGCCAGGGTGGCCAATTGGGGTGATCATGGCTACCAGGTGGTGGAAGACCGACCAGGTGGTATGGCCGGAATCAATGTGGTAGAGAGGAGCACCCGTGAGCCAGCTTATTGTAACTGTGGTATGGCGTCCAAATCTCAGGCAAGTGTTAGCAGACTGAGTAAGCCTAGGAGCAGAGGGAAACCCCGTATAAGAAGTGGGTGTAGGATCATGGTCACTGTTACAGACGACAGATATGGTAGGAGCTTTGGTCCCTTCAGAATATTGAATAAATTGTCTTGGAATAGGGTTAAGGTCTTAGGGCTACATTTTGGCGATGTGCAATATGTTAGCCTGAAGAGGCTACAGGTCTGTGGGAGCTTGTGTAGGCTGTGGGAGGTCCAAAGTGAAGTAGCACACGAGGTTGACTGGGCTGCCAGCAGTGCCTGTCACCCCATGGGTAGCATGGAGAGAAATAGCACCCTATTGGGAATTATTGTAGGAGGAGTAGATGGAGTCCTGAAGTGGCAATTATTGGGCTCTGGACCCCAGGCGCTGCCATTGTATGTCCCAGTGAATAGGCCTAGTGTGGAACGTGTTTGGAGGTTGAACAGCGAGAGTCAGTTGGAGCCTGGCATTCAGATATATGGGTCACCAGAGATAAGTTATGCCGCTGGCCTTGGCACCCGGGAAATCAATAGCGGGTTAGCTCAGGGGGTTAGCGAGCAGATAGAGTATGCGTGTGAACATACTCTAGTGGTGATGGTGCCCCGGGGCAGGACAAGATGGTATCAGCGTGGGCAATGAGGAACCCTGTGTCTGGCAGAAGGGGGAGCCCCAGCAGCAGGCGATGACTTCAGGTTCTGAAGCCAAAGGCGGTAGTGATTCTCTGGAAGAGGGGCAGGTACAAATTCTGGTGGAACCAGAGACCAGTAAAAATGAGCATGGTGCCTGTCTGATGGACGTGAGCATGGCCCCAGATAAGGTGCCGGTTCCCACACCAAACGGAATGCTTGGGGGAGAGATTAGACTACAGTCGCGATATGCCAGTGTTTCGGGCATGGAGCAGTATGGATGTGGGTCTGCAGTGCATGCGCACAAGGGTGGAGTACAGTTAAAGAATTACTCTGCAGGCAAATCAAAGTCGGATTTGCAGAAGGATCGGGTTGTTGATAGTCCCGTCGAGGAGGAAGAAAAGCTGCCAGAGAAGGAACCGGATTGGAGGACTGGGATGAGGGTGTTTAAGCAAGTAAGAGAGAGGTTGAGAGTACATGCTCAGGGCCCCAGTATGGAGGGTAAGGCTTGTGAGGGAAAAGGTATGGCCACAATTAGCACTGCATGGGTCTCGGAGGAAGACCCGAGCTCAAGAAGTAAGGGTCGAAGAAGGAATGGGAAGAAAGGTGTTAAAGGGCTGGACAAGTTGGGTTGCGGGCCAAGGCAATTCTTGATGAATGGGGAGAGACTCGGTTTTTGCGAATTGTAACTTAAAGAAGTTGTGATGAACATTGTGTTACTTTTTTGTTCAGTGGGATTTTCTTGTTAGTTGTTTTGTTATTGTGTATAGCTAGTAAGTAGTGTTGTAAGTGTTTTGGTTTGAAATATGGTAATTGTGATCGAAAATTGCCCTGGATCGAAGCTTTCGTCGGGCGTATGTGACATTCCATGTCAGTGGGTGTCACATGGGTTCAGCGAAAGCAGAGCATCGACTGATGCTCTTTTGTTTTCTGCACTGGGTGAGTACGTGGGAGAGGAAGTGGTGTGTTAAACTGGAGCTTTTTACAAGTGGAATTGGTTGGTGATAGATATTTTAAATTATTAATGGATAAGGATTAATTATGCTTCGTTTTTTGTTTGTTTATGGCTTCTATTGTTTGCGATCGGCGCTCCTGTGTTTCAGCTCGACAGCGGCTTCGCGAATGTTGGGAAGTTGACATTGTTACTTCCACAAAGATTCTAAAAAAAATTATCTTGTTTTCCCAACGATCGTATTGTTGCGTCTGGGATTCGCAGACTGCGCTCTGTTTTCGGAGATGTGTTGTTTACTTTTTATGAGAGTTCGATGCGATGCTTCAACCTGGCTGGAAGCATGCGAAGCCGTGTGTTCGATTGTCATGTGAGCCCTAATGGCGGAATCGCTGCTCTCTTGTTTTTCTAAGCAAGATCATTTGCTGTTGGTGTTAATTATTAGTTTAATGTTTTGAACCAATTGTCTTGTAAAAACCGTTGTGGTTGCGTCCTATTGAAGTTATGTTTATATATTGGCTTTTGTGGGATAACCTGCCGAGTTTGGAGCTGCGCAAGTGTGTGGTGGTGCTCAAGCCTCCCCCTCCACGTCTGCTTGGCCTGCGTGGCAGGGAAGCTCATTGAACGCCTGCCTATGTTAGATGTCTGCATAGAGGGTGAGTGATATATTCCTTATTTTGATCCGGCGCGGAGGCCCCTTTGCAAACTAAGATGAGAACCAGTTAGACATTGCAATGGAGTTAAAATAATTTCCCAAGTGCTCGGAATTCTCAATCTGCGTTGACAAAATTTCTTAAAAGTTTGAAAGAGTCAAGCCCCAAATGTTAGTGAAAATAAAAGAGGAATTTTAGTGCCATGCTGAAGTTTGAATGTTGCATATGTACTTAGAGATAAGGATCAATAGAGATAAGCAAATTGATTTGGGTGGTCCTTCAGTGGTGTCCTGCAGTTAACTAAAGGTATAATAGCAGTTTAATGAGAGCGCGAAACGATTGTTGACAGTAGCACCACAATCTACAGATCACCTATTGAATAGCGCTGTGGCACACTTGGCACCACATTGCAAAGTGCTGAGCAAGGAAACAGGGTGCACAGTGCGTGGTTCCTGGTAGTGGAGTAGTGTTCACTGTGTGGGAGCGCGCCCGGGATAGGGTTAAAGTTATGTGGAGCGCGCTCCCCCCTTCTAGACTAAATTAAAGGAGCACAGGACATTTGTGTAATGTTCGTTGCTAGGCATATAACGGGTGAACCTCCCATACTGGTAAGACTATAAAGCTGTTGAAGTATTGGTTGTCAACCAGACTTGCAGCGTCCATGCGAAAATTTGCCCTAAATTGGCGGTGAACTTGCTTGACGGCAACTGGGCCTTTTAATTATCAGCCTGATATGATAGATTTTGAATTATGGCTTTATGTAAAGCAGTAGTTATGATTGATTTTTAGTACTTAGCAATTAAGTGGTGAGGGGCCCCATTTCAATTTACGGTATAGTGCTTGGAACGCCACGAAGCTTAGTTGTAATGTTACATTGTGCATATTGATGTATGGTTAACCAAAACCGTTATGTTTCTTGAATAAATAAGTGTTTTTTTTGTAATAATGCGTGTTGTCAAAGTTTATCCCTTTTACCAGGCCCCGAACCCGTGACTAAGCCCCAGTCCCATTAGCTAATAACCGAGTCAACTGATATGTCGGGGCTCGTCACAATATGTTCGCGCATATTACCGCCCAGATTTCTTTTTTTAGATTCATGTGTAATCGTATGTGGGATGAAATAAAGGAACTTTTGTTAGCTAGTCAATCATCCTCGGATCGTCATGATATTTTTGCGTGTGCTCAAACAATAAACTAACTTCTATAATGGATTTTATTGTCAAGCATCATGTTTTTGGAGAGACACAGTGTTGGATGAATGAGAAAAAAAGAATTGTTACATGGACACATTTTGATTTGGTTGATCAAAAAAGTCACACCAGATTAAATTGATCAACTCATTTCAGCAGAAATACCAGTTGTCGACATTGATCCAGAATTATTTGAAGTAGTCACCAAAACATGATTCATGGTCCAAGTGGTTTACTCAACATTTTAATATGCATGTCTGATTACACAAAAAATGACACCCAAGAAACTTACTTGCCGTAACTATCACTGGCAATGATGGTTATCCACTCTATCGTTGACAATCATTTGAAGATGGTGGCAAAAGCATCTTTAAAAGTAACGAAACAACGATGTTGAAGTAAATAATCGTTGAGTTGTACCTTACATATCGTTACTCTCAAAAACGTACAAGCACATATCGTCGAGTATTTCAATTCGGTGAAATCAGACAAGTACATTTGCAAATATGTCAACAAAGGAATCGATATGGCAGTTTTTAGAGTGGAAAATGCAATTGCAACAATCGATGAAACGACCAATATCAACTGATTCGCTACATTAATAGCAATGAAGCAATATGGCGCAATTTTATCATTTACAATCTATGAACAACACCCAACAGTTGTTGATTGCACCCGTTTAGCAGTGCATCTTGAAGATGGTCAGCGCGTGTACTTAACTACAGAAAATGCACGTGCAAGAGCATTGTCACCACCGCCAACAACGTTAATTGCATTTTTTCCATTGAGCCAAGGAAGATATGTTTGCAAAGTGTCACGTGCAGGAATGGAGCGCAGTGGAAATAGTCTAAATTTGCTTAATAGGGACAGCAATGTAGGCATATTGAATTTTGAATAAAGTTTTTATTATACAGAACATAATTATTACAACTCATAATTATCAGAATAAAATAATATAAAAGTGCAAAGTCAGGCAAAAAGCCTGAAAAGGGAAAGTCCTCTATCACGAGGATTCAATCCCAGGAGCTCAAGGAAAAATGACTCCTATACATCAATAACAAAATTAGGAAAACGGCTAATTGCCGAAATACCGTGAAAGGATTACCCCGTTAACACGGCAACAAGACGAGAGGGACAAGACCTTCCCGTCCAGCTCAAAAACAAAAACGACACAACCAGTGGCACGCGTAGTCGCCAACTGGTGAATAAAAACAAGAAGCTTTACTTCTCTTAAACGGGTGCGTAAAGACTCTTGACTAGACACAGGCTGCAGCGAGATGCCTAGCTTTCCGTAAAAACTCCTTCACAATTGTGGCACAGACGCGCCGAGGGGCAGGAAAGGCCAGCTCAAGCTGAACCTGTAATGATACAAAGTAAGACAACTTAATTAGAAGAAAAACTCCAGCCACCAACTAAAACAAAACAAAACAAACAACGCTGCTTGAGAGGCCAAGGCGCTGCGTGATTCTTAAATATAGAGAGTTAAAGTAAGTCGTCATATGAACGACAGCCAGCTTACCTCCGAATGCGGTATAGAGCACCTAATCCGTCAATAACATAGGAAGTCAGCCTCTACGGGGCAATTGCGGGCCAAAGTTCGTCCTCCTGGGCTGCGGTTCCACCTTCTGCGTGGACGGCGTCGTCCGTCAAAGGTACAGGGAGGTTGGTCACCACCACCAAATTTCCTAGGACGAATGGACTCGGCACAGAATAAATCTGCCAGACGATTCCACGACGAATCTCCTTTGCCAGCAGAGGAAGGCGGGCTACCTTCTCCGACGAATCTTGGCAACGGGCCCGCTGTTCGGTACTCTGTCCACAGCTTTCTCCCTGGAGAGCGACGTTGTTTGCTTCGACGAAAGCTCGCACCGGCTGCACGAGTTCGCCTAATGACACTGAAGAAACAGAAATGGGCACACTCACATTAGTTTCACGCGCAGGCTGCTGCCACTCTCCTGTCTTCAAGGGATTCGCAGACCCACGCCGACCACCGACGTTTTCGCACGTACTACTCCGGCAATTCGTGTCCGAAGCCTCCCACACTGGCTTCGCTTGCCAATAGCACTTGGAGCTGAACCTCGAACTTAAAGTTCTCCTCCTGTCTCTTCGCGGAACTCGGGTTCGAGCTCCTCCTTCGTCGGCTGGCTCCCACACTCTCCATGAATCACTTTTTGCGTGCGCCCGCCTCTCAAAAACCGATCTCTCGCGCAAGTTCAATCCACTTCCTCTTGCTCTCTTTCGGTCCCGCCATCTGTTGGCGGTACGACGCTGTAACTCATCTCTCTCACTATTAATAATCAAATTAATATCTTTATTATCAACAGGTGACGCCTGCAGCTGAGAGTCCCCAGCAGACGTAATTTCGGCAACTCTACAGACTTGAGCTCACTGGGCGGAGCTTCTCCTATGCCATGACACAGGCACCGCCATCTAGAGAGAAACAGAGAAACGCCATCTTTTAGGTGGCGTTGACACAGGTCGCAGATTACTTAAATAAAAATAATATTTGAAATCTTATAAATTTAATAAAGGCTCGTTTGTCGAGGTTCCCGATAGGAAAATAGTTAACGTTTTTGACTATCATCTGTGTAGCTAGGTTCGATTTCCCTTTCGGTGACTTTTTTTCTTTTCAAAAATTATTTTATATGTTTCTTCAATATTAAATAATATCGAGAATAAATAAATAGTAAATGCAAAGATGTAAAAAGTAAAAATGAAAATATAAAAAAAAAAATTAGTAAATAAAATAAAATAACAAACATAAGTAAGCCTACGTAAAAAGACAATTTACAATTAAAACCTTAATAATGATTTTTTTTCTTTACTCTATCACAGCTCTCTAATCATGTAGGCTGTGATTCTGCATACTTGGTTGCATTTAAATCTTATTCTGTTATTAGTTTCTTCATTTCGTCCAACTTACTTTAATTTTCACACGGATTTTCATTTTCTTTGCATTTTTATAACTTTTAGCACGCCTTGTTCATTTTGGGTTTTTTTCCCACTTCTTACTTTACAATTTTAAATACATTCTAATTTTGTGCTCTCTGTAATTATGTTTGTTCTATAATGTTTTCTAATTGTTATTTCATATTTCATATTTGTATATGTACCATCCAGTGGTGCAAAATAACTTGAGATAACTAGTGGTCTCCCGACTCAATAGATTACATAATGTGTATCAATCCCCATTTTTTGCTAGTTTTTTTTTTAATTTTAAATGGTATATTTTATTATTTTTAATTATTATTATGAAAATACACTAGTTTCACGTTTTTTTTTTATTTGTCCAAGAAAATAAATTTTCTTAAGCTTCTGCCAAAAACCCAACCTCTCAATGAAGAGTACCAATGCTTTTTCTTAAGTAATTGAGATATTTTCTTCTAATTATTTTACTTTATGCATTCTAATCTGTAATTATTCTCTGTCATGACATATGTAGTAAAATATAAAAATCATCTTTATTAAAATCGTTAAAATCGCAAGATCACTTACAAAAAACATCAAGCACATTAAAAACGATGTTAATCTGCACACAGTATTCAAGAAATACATGTACTACGATTGTCCAATTTTGTTCAATGGTAAGCGGAACAAACGTAGTGGAATCATGACACTCAAATGCCCGAACCTTCTTGATCCCACTTGCTGGACTGTTTTTTCTTTTCTGTTTCAGAAGACTTTATTTTTCGAAATAATGATAATTTAAAACCAATAAAACCTAATAAACCTGACTCTTCAATTAATCTTGTATTAAATTTATTTTCAGCTGCCATTTTCTGGTTGCGCCATCTCCTATCAATAATGTTAACTTGGACCAAAATTAGAACCAAAATATATTAGGATGAATTGAGATAAAATATCAGATCATATTTTTGTATTTATTTTAGAAACATATCAGTGTTTTTCCGACGAAGATTCTTTGAAAGCTCTTATTTTCCTATTTTCCTCTTATTTTAGTTATTAGGCAACCGTTTTGAACGTCGGAGTTACTTAAGCTATTTCTACTACGTAGCCTGTGCAAATGACACGTCATGGTGAAGCCACGCCCACAGAGCCCAAGTCTGTAGAGTTGCCGAAAGTGCCCAGCAGACGCGCTCATACGCCGTTGGCGACCGCGCTCGCGTTTGTTCACAATATTTTGTGACACAAAGATGCTAGTTTACTCTGAAGTGTCAACATATTACACGTGAAATGCATCAGCGAAAAAGTTTCAACGTTGCAAACAAGGTAAAGCAGGTGAAGGACTTCCCAATTTATATTCGACCGAGGCATCTGTACACTGTTCCCCCAAATAATGCAGAATGCTTTGATTTACGATTACTGTTAATCAACATACGTGAACCGACATCCTTCCAAGAATTGATAACAGTAAACGGTCAATTTTGTTTCACTTATCGTGAAACTTGCCAAGAAAAAATTCATCTAGGAAACGATGCACATTGGGACACCTCTCTCGCTGATGCATCGAATACTGCTCAGCCACAACAAATATGCATGTTATTTGCAATCATACTGACAACGTGCTTCCCATCCAATCCAAAAAATCTTTGGGAAAAATACAAAGATCACATGAGTGAAGACATCCTTCATCGTTTGCATGCAACGATTCAAAATCCGGACATTCAATTCACATCAAACGTGTATATTGAGGCATTGGTTTTGATTGAGGACATACGTGTGACAATCGCTAACAAAGCACTGGTGCAATTGGGAATGGCTGCACCGAATCTATCTGCAAATGGCCTCTTCGATCGTGATTTTCAGAGCTAAAAAACACTATGATTACAACGAATTGGGTACATGTCACGGAATTCGAATATCATCCCGAATTCTCGTGACAAGGACTCTCGCTTTCGATCTCGAATTGTTTACAATTCGCGGAGAGATCAGAGGCCACGTCAGAGGCAGCGTCAGCAATATGCAGCAGCCAATAAGAAGACGAGCAGGCTTTCAAGCGGGGTTGCAAGCGAGGGGAGTGATTGGAGCGAGAGAGAGAGAGAGGAAGAGGTTTTTTGAGAGCGTATGGCCGACGTTAGCTCTTCCAAGCAAGCCTGCTTCACGGCACACGGAGTGCTTCACCATCGACAGGCGAGGCAGCCGAGAGAAGTGCGATAGTGGGAGGACGAGCGCGGCTACGAAGCCGTTGGCAGCTTCATCGAGTCCCGACGTGACCGGCAGGAAAGTCAAGTTGGCGGAGCATCGCACCGACGGAAAGCGTGGAAGGCGGAGGAGAGTTCCGTACGTTTCCTCGGCATACGGGAATCCTTCACGAAGTCCGCAGGAATCTATAGTAGACCTGTGTTTCGCTACGGTAAGTGCGAGCTTCATTGTGGGCTGTAAAGCCGACCTGTTTAGAACATTATTTGACGAACTCTCTAAGCGTGAGCTACGAGGTGACGCAGTTATTTGGGGGCTTTGGCCAGGCGGAATGCGGGCATATCTTCGTGACAGTTATGGCTTCGCAATAGTTAAGTCATCTGTGTCAAAGTGCGTCGCGGAGTGCAATTCCTCGTCTCCGTGTGAGTTCTAGTGTGTGTCAAATATTTCTTCCCTTTTCCTGATGAAATTTTCCTATCTCAAGGTTATTGACCTCAGGCGTGCTAAAGCCTAGGTGATTTGTGTTCATCTGCGGTTTTAAGTGTTTTGATATATCTTTCATGCTGTGCTTATATCTTTTGTAGATAAATGTTTGCGTATATTTATGATTAACCGTATTGAGTGACACTTGTCTCTTTGGATATAATTTTTAGAACTGAAGCGACTGCGCTTGAGTTTTCAAGGAAAAAAAGGAGAGACGACTCAGAACGTTGCGTTCTTACAGATTTATTCAATATATCTACGTCATTGAATGATTTGGTTGCATAGAACCCATTGTATCTTTCTTTGTGCATAATCTAGAATTTAAGAACTTTTCACCTAGACTTCAGACTCTTTCCACTTTAAGACTTTATTGATGTTCTTCTCAATTGTGTTTTGTGTTTAACCATACGAATTTAAGTGAGTGCTTCCTATGGGCACGCCAGCTTAATATTTTTGGTGTTGCAGTACATGTATTTACATTTTATGTACTAAGGTTAAACAACTAGGCTATTTAAATAGTGCTTCTTTGTTTTAATTAGATTATTTTGGGCTTAGGGCATTTTGTGTTTAGTTATTTGGTATACACGAGAGTTTGTTTTACCAGTATCTTTCCAAAGCAGGTCCGACCCAAGCCATTTGCTATGTTAGAATAAGCCCTATCTATTTACTATTTAATTTACTGTTTAACTCAGTCAGCTATTTAAGCTTGCTTTAGCTTTGTTTGTGCTATAGATGGCTTTTTGTGTGTTTAAACCATGTGCTGTGAGTTTATAGTTTAATTCAATTTAGTTAATTAAGCTTGCTTTACATTTGTGTTTAGTACCTAAGGTTTTGGTATTCATTCTAGCGGAAGCTTACTAATTATAATACAGGATAGATTGGTTTATTCATGCTAGTGCATTTATTTTCTTATTCCTTTAAATATTAGAGGGGTTTAAGTGTTTGAATTTTTACATTATCTCTTTAGATGTATGAACTGATAGTTGACTTTATTGACTCAATTATTGATTTGTTTGTTTGTCGGCTATAGAGGCATAGATTGCCGTTTACTGTATCAATCTACGTTTATCTTTATTTTTGAGTTTTTATTCAATTACAATTAATTTGTCTTTGTCAATAAACTTTATTTCTATTTTTATTTGATAAATGCTGTTACATGTTCAATTTCAACCATTCCACTGCGCTGCTCTTATTTAGCAATAATATCCATGTGACAGTACATCTGTTCAAATAAATCTTCTGAAATTGGTTCCAGAACAAAGCATAGCATATGACAGAATGATGCATGCAATAACAAGCCATCGCGAAGGACTGTATTTCCTAGATGTGGCCGAAGGAGTTAGGCAAAAACTGCTCTCATTTCACTTATTTTGGCAAGCATAAGATCACCAAAAAATATTGCACTGGCAAGTCCATCATATGGGATTGCAGCAACTCTTTTGGATGGTAGCCGAACAGCACATTCAGCACTGAAATTGCCATTGAATATGCAAATCAATGAAACGCCCACATGCAATATCAAAAAATTCTAAAATGAGTAAAATTCTCCAATCATGTCAACTCATTATGGGATGAATGCATTACATCGCACAAAAAAGCATTGTAAGCGCTAGATCGTAAAAAGATTTGAGAGGAAATGAACAGCTCTTCGGTGGCGAAATCATTTTATTGTCTGGTGATTTTCGACAACCTCTATCAGTTAAACCATATTCAACCCGCTGATGACCGTAATGCATGTCTCAAATCATCAGTTTTATGGCGACACATACAGAAATTGAATTTGAAGCCTTTTTTATAACTTAATAAATAAATTAATTAATGTTTTAATAAATATGCGTGTACAACTATAACATGATGCATCTGCTGAACATTTAGTAAAACAATTGTTGGATATTGGGAAAGGGAAAATGGGAATTGATGATTCCACACAATGTATCACATTTCCAACCAACTTCTGTAAAATCACAACAACCATAGACAAAATGATTCACAAAGTTATCCTAAATATCGCACAAAATTATAAATATCATTAGTGCCTCAGTGCACGTGCTATATTAGCAGCTAAAAACAACCATGTCAATGTCATCAATTTCAGCATTCAAAACGAAATACCAGGCGAAGCGACAACTTATAAATCCGTCGATACTGTAATGATTCAAGATGAAATTGTCAATTATCCAACTGAATTCTTGAGTTCACTTGATTTGCCTGGCATGCCACCACAAGTTATAGTATTGAAAATTTGTATGACTATCATTCTTCTCTGAAACATCAATCCATCACCACTTTGGAACGTTACCAGGCTTTCAGTGAGAAAGCTAATGAACAATATCATCAAAGCTACAATTTTAAATGGTAAATTTAAAAGAGAAGATTCCTGTTGCCATGCACTCCAATGATTTCGATAGATATGCCGATCGAATTCAAACGTGTGCACTTTCCGGTACGAGTCGCATTTGCAATGACCATAAAAATGCACAGGCACAATCGCTGCAAGTGTGTGGATTAAATTTGAAAAATCCATGCTCCTCTCATGGATCTCATAAACAGCTGTATGTGTCCTGTTCAAGCGTCAGAAAACCTTCTGATTTATTCATGTACGCACCAGACGGAAAAAAAATATTTTGTATGCAAAAGCACTTCAATAAAGAGAATTAAAACACAAATACTGTTTTTCTTTGCGTGGATTCGTACTAAATAATTATATGATAGCTGATGTACCCGGCATTGATTGGGTTCTTTTTTGAAAAAATATTGCAATATCTGATTATGAATGTATAGAAAAAATGAACACATGAAAACATCTTAGAATTAATATAGTTAGAATTAATATTCAAGAATCGAAAAAACTTCTTTTTAAATGCTTCCAATGGTTAGCCGCTCAACTTTGCTTATGTTGGAATGTTGTTTATAGCTGAATCAGTTTGACCCAGTGCTGGAGAAAAAAAAGTGAAGTAAAATGTATGTAGTTTTGAAAGCCGAAGGAAATACTTATATTTAAAAATGAATGCCCCAATTTCTTAGGTTTACAATGCAAAATGTAATCTATGTAATCATTCAAAATATACATACATGCAGAGGTAATATAATCAAGTTTTGAATATAGTCCTCTCACATGTTCGATATGCGCTCCTTTTGTTATACGGCATATATCAAATCTGAAATGTAATTCTAGCCAAACTTTGTGCAGCATGTCTACAAACTTTGTGATACGGGTTTGCAGATCATTCATGGTCGTTGGACCTGGAGGCCATCTATTGGCGAATATAACATTTCAAACGGTACAGACGCTGAGCAATTTTTAACTTAGCGCTATAACTTTATAACGCTATAAATTTAGAAATTATTAACATACCATTTGGAGTATGGAGTATTATACCATTATTATTATGGAAGTACCATTTGAAGATGGATCAGCAGACACAAAATACAGGGTGGGGCATTTATCTTGAGACAACTGAATAACTCGTCAGCAAGACGTTTTTGAAAAAAATGTTCCAGATAAAAGTCATCTGATTCAGGGATGGAAATGCAGTCGCAATGCTCATTTTTCATTGGGTGGATGGGTTCAAGGATATTTCAAAGTCAACTTCGTTTTTTCAAATGGAAACCTATATTTTCGCATCTGTTCCGCAATCTAAGAAAAAAAATATAACAACTTTTGTTAAAAAAATTATTCTGTTGGACCTTTATTTCTTGTGATATTCAACTTTGTCTGTTTTTGTATTATTGTAACAATGCACAAAATGATGACCTTAGACGAGCAAGTAACGAACTTTATGAAGATGTACATTTTCAGTTCACTCATCCTCGTTTTCAGTTGTAGTTCGTCATTACATTGTAAGCTGATATGGAAAAATTATCAGTCGTAATAAAAATTGAAATGATTTTAATTTGTGGTGAATCTATTGAGATGTTGATCAAGCAATACATTTATACGTTGAACGATTCCTCGATAGAGATACTCCTTTCAGTAGTTCTTTCTACCGTGTTGAGGAACAGTTTTCAGAAGAGAGAAGTGTACAAGCGAAAAAAAAAGAGCACCCCGATTATCAATAAGTGGTGTAGACAACGAAGTCGCCATGTTAGCAGCATTCGCTCATGATCCTCATATCAGTTCTCGCGAATATATAACAAGTCTGAAATATCTGAAAAAAGTGATCTGGGGATCCTGAAATGTCAGAAATTTCACCCACATCATGTGTCACTTTATGGAGATGGCTTTAGGAATCGAGTGATATTCTGTCAATGGGCACGTGGTAGAATCGAAATGGATAATAGTTTCTTTCTTCGCATCTCATTTTCCGATGAAGCGGGTTTTAGTAATCATGGAGAGTTGAACATACATTATTGGTCTGCAGAAAATCCACACTGGTCACGCGAAGTTGAGCATCAACTTCCTTGGACT
>JAHWFO010101364.1:302731-333336 GCA_023313115.1 Rhysida immarginata | reverse complement strand
CAGTTGGCCGAATGGGCTAGGGTGTAAACTTTCTAGATTTCAAGGCCGTCTGGTCACGGGTTCGAATCCCACCTTGGGCATGGATGTTTGTGCTTTTCCTGGGCTTCATACAGATATAATTTGTGTAAAAGGCGCAAAATGACTTTAGTAGTCGAAGCTGAAATTTCTAATAAACAAACCAATCTATTCTAGACAGCGGCCCTTCAGTCTTCTCTTCTCATCTATTCATAGTTTTTACAGCAGGAGCTACCACGTTTGACTGATTAATTTTTTCGGACGTATGGAGTGGTCATTCTTCACAAAATCCTTTTTTGATGTCCTTCTTCCTGTCACAGGGTTAAGGCCTTTTTATTTTGCTATCCTAATGCCTCAGGCACATATTTGTCTTTTCCAGGAAATAAGGTACTGAGAGATGACATGAAAAGCCATTTGATAAGGAAATCTTAGTATGTAAAAAAGGGAGAAATTTTAAATACTAATATTTTTGTAGAAAAAAAAAATTTATATTTGAGAGAACTAACAAAAATTTTAGGCAAAAATAGCATTGTTGTATCAAATCAAAAGGAGGGCAGTAAAATAAAACACAGCAATCATGAAAAAAAACAACAAAACGCTAATTTTACACTGATTTTTAATGAAAAATGGAAAAAATGCCCAGCAAACTTATCCCAGTGAATTAAAAACTAAATCTATTGGTGGTATTAGCATAAATTCAAAGATACCAGAAAAAATGTTTGAAACAAAATAAAATTCAAAAAAATTTTTAATCCCACACCTTAATAATAAAATGAACTTGATTATTTGTAATTCATTATCCATTTGCAGAGGTTGTAACCACAGATTACTTATTACACAGATGCGACAATCAATTGTTAGGAGTGGAAACTGGAGATCTCATTGTTTTGACTTCATCTATTGTAGCAATGCCCCTGACTTTCGCTGGGTGCGCTACAATCGATGACTATATTAAATTATCGTATTTAATAAAAACCATGAGTTATGCAGTTATAAAAAGTATAACACATCTTTTTGGAAATTTACATACGGAATTCTTTATTAGACATCTAAATACATGTAAGAACGAATGTTCTCAAACAGCGCAACCAGCGAAAGTCAGGGACATTGCTACAATCGATGACGTCAAAATAATGAGCCATCCAGTTTCCACTTTAACAATTGAACTAACAATTGAATGTCGCATCTGTGTAATAAGTAATCTGTGGTTGTAACTGCTTCAACATATGTTAAAACGTAATTGTTGTTAAGAATTCTTATAAACAATAACGCATTACTATGAAAGAATGACTTAATCCGGGTGGCATGCAGAAGCTGTGAGATCAGCTCACCCCTACCCTTCCCAGAGAAAGGCACCAGATGTTCAGTCACGTGATGCAAAATTCAAGAGATATGTGTGCCTGAGGCATTAGGATAGCAAATGAAAAAGCCTTAGACCCATTGACAGGTAAAGCGACTACACAAAGGGAATCACTTGAAGAATAACCACTCCATCTGTCTGAAAAAAAAAAAGAATTAATCAATCAAACGCTGTCACTGAGCCATAAAGACCATGAATGGATGAGAACAGAAGACTGAACGGCTTGCATTTAAAAATGATTGGTTTGGTTTGGTTAGTTTGGTATTAACGTCCTTTTCAACTGCCATGGTCATTTCAGGATGGCGTTATAGGGACAGCAAATTTTGCCTAGCAAGGATACTATATTGTGCAGCTGACAAACGATTACATGGGACCAATGGCTTTATTTCCTTTCCGAAGGGAGTGCGTGTTCTCAGGATTTTCCCCTGAAAAGATCCTCGTCGTCCTCGGCTGGGTTCAAACCCGCGTTCTCAGGCATCAGAGGCGATCACGCAACCACTGAGCCACCGAGGTCAATGCATTTAGAAGTGAACACACCGAACACAGTATATACTTGTTTGCACGCTATAAAAATTTTATATTTATATTGAGAAACTGAAGAATGCATAGTAATTCGAGTATAAAAATTTTTTTTTAATAATCTATTGTGATGATGCGACATTCCTTCCTAAGATGAATGTTGTTTAAATTAAGATAAAAAATACGGGACTGGTGATATGTGTTAGAAGGTTTTTTTACAAATGATCAATAAATAAGTAAAGTAAAAAAATTATCACGGATTAACACAACATCAATCTACAATCCATTAAATATATCAATCCAAAAATCAGATATGCGGACGGAAAATGACAATGAGAATCTTAGTATGATACTAAACAATTGAACTCCCAATTACTAATACAAAGAAAGCAAACAAATGCTAAACCACACAAGTAAAGACAACGCTGCCAGTCTGAGTAACAACAGTTTCCTAAATAGTAATACTTGTAAAAATAAACAGCTATCCGTTGTTTATAATTATTTTGTAAAATGAAATTTGTCCAGAACGTTTATAATATTGAAAAAATCTGTTCATAAAGTTATAATAATTTATTTTTTTATAAAACAAAGAATGCAAATGATTACAGGCCTATTACAATCATTTCTTTTCCTAGTAAAATCCTGGAAACTTACGTTGCCTCTCATGTCGCTGACTTTATTGATCCTTATCTTCCCGAAGAGCAGCATGACATTCGGAAAAAGCACTCGACACAATCTAATCTTGCAAACAACGTCAGAGAACACTATAATCCAACATCTTGCTAAACATCTAGGGGTGGATCCATCAGTGGTTGAATTCCATTACAATTCAATCGGTGAGCTATTCAATACCCAAACTACTAACAGAATATCCAACCCCCGACAAAAACTAAAACCTACCAGGTTTCCACACGGCTAGAGATATCCATACAATTAAATAGCAGTTTAGATCCCATCTGTGCTAAGCCTCTGCCCTTCACCAGTTTGTCTTAAAAGGTTTTTAGGTAGACCTAATCAAATCATATAGTTATTTCAAGGCAAAAACGTGTATTAACTACAATACAAACTCTAAACTAAACTAAGACCAAACCTCCCCAAACAATCATTATATCCAAAGTTCTAATCCAAATCCATTATTCTCATAAAAAAATATTTTACTAACTAAAGTATATCTTGTCCAAGCTAAATAATCTACTTTACACAATACATTTGCTTTTAAACCTAATCTAAAACCAGGACATACTCTTCTAATATCTAAACAACAACTACTTGATTAAAATACTAAACGTCCGTTACTACTTACAAATTCTTCTTAATAAACAAATACTTAAACAAATTAGAATTATATAATCTTATACGTCAGACGAATTACAGCAAATAAATTCTAAAATTACCACGTGGTCTCTTTCATACTTACTTACTTTTCAAACCCACTTATCTGTTAGGGTCGCGGTAGTAACAGCCCTATGGTCTCCAGCGATCGCGAGCTTCTGCCATCAGGTACATGTTCTCCCTGGTGATACATAAGCGACTCGAACCCAGATTCTACATGTAGTTTAGCCACCTGGTTTTAGGCCGACCCCTTGGTCTCTTACCCACCAGCATGGAAAATAACAAATGCCTAGAAAGGCCAGTTTACGGCATCCATATCACGTGGCCATACCAGCACAACTGACATCTCTCAATGCGGAGAAGTAGCGACTCAACACCTAAAGACTCCCTTATTGTGCTGCTGTGCACTCTATCTAGTAAGGTAACACCTGCCACACCTCTCAGAAATCTCATTTTAGCTGCTTGTACCCGCGATCAAACTCTTTCGGTCATTACCCAAGCCTCATGACCTTAAGTGAGAATGGGGACGAAGACAGATTTGAAAACATAGAGCTTGGCTTTGTTACCCAGCTCGCGTTTCATTACCATAGGTCGCCAGAGTTCACGTCTGACACAACTTCCTAGACCAATACGAGCATCTAATTCTTTCTCCTGCCGTCCATCACTCGTGAATGCAATCCCGAGATACTTGAATTTCTCCACTTGTCTCAATGAGGCTCCCCTAACTGGGAGAGCTCACTGAGCAGGCTGTCTTGAAAGGACCAGAACCTCCATTTTAGCCACACTGATCTTCAACCCAGCTTCTTCTGCTCTCATCAGGCAGTTGCCAACAAAAACACGCTCATCACCTCCGCTGCTCCTGTCTATTCAATCCATAAAGATACTGAACAAGAGGGGCGACAGTACGCACCCTTAGTGAAGTCCAACTCCCACGGTGAATGTTCTTGATACTTAATGCCATTTATTCGGACACACATCTCAAAGCTTTCGTACAGAGACATGATAGCAACCAGTAATTGCCCATCCACTCCATACTCTTGCAACACTTTTCAGATCTTCTCCCGAGGAACACAGTCATATGCTTTCTCAAGGTCCACAAAGCAAGCATAGACGTCTTTTGGATACTCTCTAGAATTCTCAAAGATTTGCCTTACAGGAAAGATGTGATCCATCATGCACCGGCCAGGTCGGAAACCACACTGATCCCTCGACAGTTTGGAATCGACTATTTCCCAACCTCTCTTCTCAAGACACTTAGCATACACATTCCCAAGAATGCTCAGCAGAGAGATAACTGGATTGTTTTTGCAATCTCTCTGATCTCCCTTTTTTAAGATAGGATCAGAATTACTGTCTGCCATTGCTTAGGAGCCTGGCCAGATAACCAAGAAACCTGACACACTCGAGTCAGCCACAGGATACCATCCTGATTAAATGCCTTTAATATTTCGGACCAGATTTCATCATCACCTGCAGCTTTGCCAGTCATCAGGGATTTAATTGCCCATCTGACTTCTGCATCTGACTACCGTGACTATGCTCCACTCAAAGATGCACCTCATGTGCCTTAGTGGTTGCTATCACCGGATTAAGAAGAGATGCAAAGTATTCCTTCCACCTAGACAACAGGCTCTTCTCTGTTTTCAGAAGCCTCCTATCTGAACCCTTAATAGTTTGTGATGAAAGAGACTTCTTTCCATGGAGGCGTTGCACGGTCTGCCAGAATACCTTGTTTGCCGAACCATAGTCTGCCTCCAATTCTCCCCGCAATGGGGGCCTGGCTTTAGCTGTTGATACTGTCTTTGCTGCTGCTTTTCGCGCCTCAGTGTACAACACTCGACTTGAAAGTGACCTATTTGAAAGCCATAGCAAATAGGCAACCTTATTTGCTTTTGACAGCTTTGTGGACTTCACCGTTCCATCATGCAGTCCTTTTCTCACCGCCCTGCACCACACTCAGCCGCTTACGACCATGCAGTTGAAATAATTACAGCAGTCTTAAACAACTGCCACTCCTCTTCAACAGTAACACGATCACTGGGTAGTTTTTTTAAACTTGGAAATATGTTATTTGTAAAGGTGTTCCTCACAGCTCTATCATCCAATGCCTCCCATTTGATGCGCCAAGTCTGTCTGAACTTAGTATTTTCCTTGGATGGCATGGATTTAGAAAACCAAAAGTGCAGACGACAAGGTGGTGATCAGTTCTGCCCCTCTTCTCACACAAGTATCCAACACTGATTGCAAAAAGTCGGCGGATACAATTACAAAAACAATCAGTGACTCCTGGTCCATTGCATTCTTGTACCAGGTACACTAATGGAAATGCCCGTGCTGGAAGAGGTGTTGTGATGGAAAGTCCATTGTTACAACAGAGATCCAATAAGCACCTCCCGTTTGCATCTAAATCGGGATCACCATTCCTCCTTATCACGCCTTTCCACGTTTGGTCATCAGCCCCTACATGTGCATTAAAGTCGCCCACCAGGATGAGAGAATATGCACTCCCTCTCCTGCTTATGAGCATCATCAACTTCATCTAGAAAGAGTAGGTACTCAGTAACTGCATTCGGAGCATATGCAGCAAATAGAGAGAGACCGTTTCCTTATTTGATACCTCAGGAGACACAGTCTTCCATCTAAGGGGATCCAATCTGCAACATAGTCTGCCAGCCAGGGACCCACTCCCGCCTAGGCAATCATGTTAGGATCGACACCTGAATAGAAGAGCTTCCACCCTCCTTCTAAGTCCACAGTTCCAGAACCCAGACGTTTTATAGATGTAATACCTATGATATGGAGTCGATATCGTTTGGCTTCCTCCACTAACTCTGATTCCTTTCCTGTCATGGAGAATACATTCCAAGTGCCGATTGACAGCACCCGATCCCCTTGTTGCTTTACCCGTTTCTCCTCCTGGGTAAAGGCATGTGCTGCCCCTGACCGTTTCCCCAAGTGCATAACGAGTGAAATGTTGGTGCTTCTCGAAGGCATTGCTCCGAGATAACAGCCGAGAGACTGTCGACTATTTTTCGAGTGAGAGCCTCTGTCTAACTCCCAAACGCGAGAGATAAATGTATATGTTTGTTTGGATACTGTTCGTCTCACTTTTTAATCATGATCTGACTGGTAAAGGTGATCCTAAAGTAGCAGTGCTACAACCAGCATAGCTCAAAAAATCCCTGAAGCACCCAAACCTCTCAGTCTCTTTCATAAAAAAATAGTTAAGATTAATCATCCTTTATATTCCGCTATGAATCAAGAACAGAGTCCATCAACAACATGCCTGCTCCGCCCTTTGGCTTCTTCCTTGTAGCTTCTTGTATGCTGTCCTCTGATTCCAATTTGGTATTAGCTCCTCTCTCATTCCAGAATGAATTTCTTCCAGCGTTCTCCCTTTTAAACCTCAGGCAGGCTCAGTGGTGGTGTGGGTGAAACTCCCATATTACTTCTGGATACAAAAAAAGCAATTACGAGAATCCAGTCCAAATAATGTCATCCTATACACACTAGATCAGAAGTTTCGGCAATTGATCGACTAATTTCTCATTATTAAAGATTCTTATAATTCAAAGAAAAACAGTAAATTCTTACAATGTTACACAGGATTTAAACAGGTGTGTACAGTGTTCTAATATATAAATAATTTAACAAGCAAGGAAAATGATAAAAATTAAGGCTAGGCAATGAAATGGATTTATTGTCTGCCAATACATCTATACACAATAAATGGAGTTTTTATCCATACAAAGATAACAAAGAAGGCCATGCCTATTTGACTTTGGGGCAAATCACTGCAAACGGAAATCATACAATTTTTAGGAAAATTGGACACAAACAATGTTCTGTAGCCCTTTTATAAGGGAGGGCTACAGTAACCCGTTACAAAGATTTACAATGAAATATTGAAATAAAAAGTTACAACGTCAAACTATTACGTGCAGGGAATGTTACGGCTGCAAATGCATTTAGAACCCAAGCAGGACAGTTAAAAATAGGCGAGTTGTAACTGTGGTGTCTATCACGTCCACACCCTGAATCCCGAGCGCAAAAAAGAGTTGGATTGGATAGAAATATGGGTAGAAGCCACTTACAAATTCCTCATACCAAGATCAGGGGGCATCTCGTTATCCGATGAACAGCCAATTGGGAGCTCTTGAAAGTGGCGGAATATCGACTCCGTTGGTGTTGAAGTGTATACCTGGAACTCTACCCTACTCAGAACTGTCGGGAATTATCAACGCAGAGACGTTTATAGAACCGCTTGGAAAGAATGATTGGGTAAACCCGATCTTTAGATACAGTGACAGAGACAATACTTCACAAATCATGGTCTGATGAACAGCCAAACAACTTCAGCGTTGCCGTGAGTAAACATTAGAATTGACTATATTTTTTGTGAATGTAATCATGTGTTTGTGCAAAATAACTTTGCTTACTCGATAAAAAACTAGTAATCAGGCAGAAAAATATTTAAGACTCTGCTTTTTTAAAAAACCATGCCATTTTAAATAACAAGGATGTGAAACAAATTCTGAAATACAATGCAAACAAATGTGTGTGTAAAAAAATAACTTTTGTGTACATTTTGAGCAACATCATCAGCAGCTGTAACAAAATGGTAACATTAAAAAGACTTGTGCAGTAAAATTTAGCCCACTCCTTTTCACCCTGAAACTAAATAAACTCGATCCTTTTGTCTTTTTACATCACACTATTAAAAACATCATGTCCCCCTTAAATTATAAACGTAAATTGTAGTCGTTGTTGTTGTCGCTGTTAGAAAAACTTAAAAATTAACTTAACAAGAAAGTAAATTAAAGTATTGGAATAAGAAATTAATTTCTAATCAATAAATAGTGGAACAGATGAAATCAAGTATTATTTAAAGGTAAAAGACGAACAAAAAATGATAAAACGGATTTTTTACTAATGAAATGTTATGAACTTCAAAATTTATATTATGACCCAATAAAGCTACTCTAAGAAACACAAAACTCAATAAAATTCAGTCAAAACAATTATTTTAAGGGAATTAATGTAAAGGGAAACAACGAGAGCAAGTGAGAGGAGGAGGAAGGAATCGAACTTGCACCCCTAACTGCATTCCAATCTCTCTGGGGCCAGGATGCCTGAGGAGAACACACAGAGAGAAAAGGGAAACAGCAGTTGATTTCATGACATGGGAGATGCTGGATCAGAAAATCTCCAAGGGAAAAGGGCATCGACAGGCTTCACGGCATGGCACGGAGGGCGAGCCCAGCCTTGAGAAGCTGCAAAGGCGTGATATCATCCCTACACACCAAAATATGAAATGATAAATAATATATTAATATCATCATCTGACATCATCCCAATCATCACAAAAAAATTGATACCGGAAATTAGTTAAATTTGAATTTAAAATTTGCACCTTTGTATGTAGTCAAGTGAAAAAGGCAGCTAAACAATGCACACCCCTTCCACATTGCAATCCCACTGTATCCGGTGGTTATCTGCTAAACTGTTGCATTTCACTTTCCTTTTAATTTAATAGATTATGTTATTTGCAGTTTCAGTGATCACTTTTATTCATGAATTCATTTTATAAATTTTAGAAAAACAACATTAACACGAGGAAGAGGCCTTGTAATTCATCACAGGATGCCATGTATTGTCAAAGAAATTGCATGCAGGCCTTTCCCAAAATGAGAGAATATATTAGATGGTATGTACTTTCCATGAATTTAAATATATAATTAATATTGGAATTACCTTCATTTAAATTTATGAGTACTATATTCGGTCCAGCAAAATTTGGAGTAGGTGGAGTCTTGGAAATTCTTATTGCACACTAAGAGAAAAGGGTTTCTATAACATCTGAATTGTAATCGTTTCTTTAACACAATTTCAAATTTTATTTGCTAGCCACATTACACTGTGTATAGTAATGCAAAAGATAAGTTTAAGAATAGAATTATTAAAACATATATCTTGAATAAATTAAATATTAATAAAAATTGCATATACTATTCAAAAATAGTTTTGGCTCTCTCATTTCGTACCTGTCACATCTCTCCTATCAGATGGTCAAAAACGATTTAAGTAATTAGTATGTAGCGTTTATATTAATTTTTGCCACATGTGAAATTTAATGAAATTTTTATTTAACATTGTTGCCTGGTCAGATGTTGTTTTTCAAATCTTTGTTGCAGCAAGAGCACAACCGTCTATTATAACTACAGTTTGATAATATTAATAATTAACATCAACGTAACACGATTGACCTCCTCGAGGTTTCCGAATATAATCTCGGAAGCCTCAGCCTCACTTAATAATAGGTTCCGTATTTTCTGAGCGACTGCAATGCTTGTAATATGCAACTTGCGATGACATTTCCCACTTAGGGTGTAAGCACTGCCTACTACTAGTATAGGGTTACAATTATTGAGCAATATGAAATAAAAATCATATTTTAGAAACTGCTGAGTCCAAAAATTTTATTCAAATGTTAGTAGTAACTGCAGATATTTGGATCTAGTTTATGATACGTTCGATATACTTGCCATCAATGACTATGAAGAGCTGCAAATGAAGTGCAAAATTTTGCAATCTCACTGAAGTGTCGAGACATCGATGCTTTCAATGACCTGTTTTGACCTCAGCGATGGTTTAGGTGTTATTTGCATAAACTTTATCTCTAATATTGCCCTACAAAAATGAGTCACAAGGGTTGAAATCACAAGGGTTGAGATCAAGAGAATATGGAGGCCAAGCGAATTCCATTCCAGTGGACCCCAAAGCCAAAATGCATTTTCCAACGTGCTCTTCCAGAGCTCTATTGATCCAAAAGGGTCATGCTCCGTCCTGCATAAACCACATCTTTTCGAAAACTTGTCGATGAATACACGCTCAGAAACGCTCTCTTTTGACATTTTCAACGGAAAATGAACAACATCAACAACAATACAAGTGCGCATGCTCAAAAAATTCCAACATGTCCTGCATTCAACCACCAAGTTTTAACTGAATTTCGCCAATTGTTCAAAAGTTATCAAGCTTTTTTTTCAAATAGCTCAATAATTGTCACCCTGTACATAGTAGGCAGCAGTGTAAGCTAATTCAAATGCTTATAGATAAACGGTTGGCAAAGATGATAATATTATCAATAGACTCATTTATGGGATAAGAAATATCGAGAAAATGTTGTAATTCAAACTACATTAGAACAGATTTATAATTTCCTGGCCAGTACACCCTAAGTTGTTTAAAAGTGCCGCTAGAGTGTCCCGATTGACGTGCCTCAACCATGCAGGATAAAATAAAAAAAATTTTTAGCATCATAAGGAAAGCGGAAGAGGATGGCAGTTTTTATTCTTTTTGGTTGCCAGCAATGGAGCAAGAAGGATGTGACTTAATAAAGACACAGAAGGGCAAAGTTACTATAAAAGTAGTTTAAATACAACTATTAACTATTCAAGATTGGTGACTGCATAATTTTCAATTTATTTTATTTATAAATCTACTGGATTTTTCATTAAACTGGAGACCATTGAGATGTTAAACAACTATTAACTACTTTAACCAATAGGAATTACAATTACATTGCAGAAGTAATGAAGTAATTACAACTACATGCGTAACTACTGCAAAAAAGTTGCTACTTTTAGAGCTACTTTTTATTATTTTTCAATGCTTAATATACAGTATTGATAATAATTTATGATTTATTTCTTCAATAAAATGACTGACAGACCAAGAAAATTTCGTCATTGTAAAATTAATATCACGGTAAAGCAAATGTTGTTTGAAAGCAACATCAGAAAATTCTGCTGGTTAATTTAAATTTCTGTAATTTTGTTTGGAATGATTTCAAACATTTAATTTTTGGAAAAATGAATCATTTTATTTACATAAAATTAAAATCGCTAATTTTTTTTTTTACCATAACGCGTTCCAGAAACTTGCTAAACGATTATTTCTAGAAATCATCTTCTTTGGGCAAAAACATTATAAGCCCAAAAAGTTAATAATTTCATTCTCTTTGACATCTCTGTAGCAAGATTTCGTCTCCCAGCATTCCATACTTTTTATTAGATATATAAAATAATGGGGTAAAAATAATTATGGACCTTCTTGTATAGTCTTGGACAAAAAAACGCTCCCTCACTCTGTGCTGCTATATTTTTAGATCAGCGTTTACTATTTTTGCCACTAGGGATCTGATATCGATTAGCATGCCAGTTTTTCTGCTGTATTTTGATTTCAAGTGCACCATATTGCAATCTATTGAAAATAATTTTGATTTAATATTTCTTCTCAGTTGATTTTTGGATATTGATTGTGAACAATTTTCATTGCTTTGTTATTGTTAACTTTAAAATGTATAAATTCCATTAATAAAACTATCAGAATTGTAAAAAAAGATATTTATTTTTTCTTTGGAATGCAAATTATTACATTCATATTCAAATTTGAGATAAATTGATAAAATCATTATCAGCTAAATTATAAACGCCTCAATTAAATACTGCAGTGTAAGGTCGTCTCATTGGAATCTTAGAACAGGGGTAAATTAAAAAGTTAGGTTTGAAAACAAATTAAATTTTAATATATTTTAACATATTTTTACAAACTTAAATGATCTACATACAACAAGAGTTTATTACTTTAGTAATAAAATAATAACAATCTATTTTAAATTAAAAATAAAAATTTGTAAAATAGGGTGGTATGATTTTATTGGTTAAAAATTTTGATAATTTTCTGACGAACCAGAGACAAATGAAAGAAAGAGACTGGTGCCATCTGAACTGCAGCATTCGCCATGTTGCTATTGGCAAAAACCTAAGGCGGCGTATATTCTCAATGTAATTTCAACTGTTTTTGTAGATGATTTCTGGAGGTATTAGCTGTCGGTTGCTCATCACAAAATACGTGATTCCCGCCATTGCTATTATCTTCCCGCCATTCCGCCATCTTGTCTCTACGCATCTCCTCATTCCTCCTGTTTCAATTTGCTGATTTCATCTTCGTAAAAAACGATACATGAAGAAAAGTTCCTACATTTGGCTATGAATGGCTGAAAAATCATTGAATCTTTATATATAAAAATTCAGGCTCAGGGTGCGTCTGTAAATGTTCTAAAAACTTTTGAACCACTTATCCGATTGAGCTTATATTCGCAACATATCTTCGTTAGGTCCAGAGTAAGGTTTACATGTCCCCAAAGTAGGGGAAAGGGGTAAAAATCATATATCTTGGTTTATGTTTGTTTGTTTACTCAAGAGATGGCGCTAAAAGTTGCTTATCTTTTCCTTGAAACCGAAACTGCAATAACTGCGCAGAAGCAGGACAGCAAAAAACGTCCGTTTTCTTCCGGATGTAGTAGTTCTTGCACATTTCAAGGCAGGAAACGCAGGTTTTTTGCTGTCCGGCTTATGCGCAGTTCCTCCAATTTCGGTTTCAACGGAAAGGTCTGTATAAAAATTCAGGGTGCGTCTGTAAATGTTCCTAAAACTTTTGAACCACTTATCCTTTTGAGCTCATACTTGCACCAGATGTTCGTTACGTTCAGGGAAAGATGTGCCGAGTGTCAGGTTTGCCCAATGGGGAAAGGGTAAAATTTGGCTGTCTGACATGAGCCTAAAATATGCGCGGACCAACAACGTATGAAATGTCCTATAACGCACAGCAAAGTTTCTGCAACAATAGGCCATAAAAATAACTTTGGCTATGGTCATGGATGAAGAAATACAGGATGGGAAACTCCACTGTTTAAAGCTTGATTTTTTTATCACTGGCGCTCTCTGGACATTTGCGTGGGCATTACTCTCTGTCTGTTTTTCACAGCGTTTCTCGGGCTCTTTTTTGATTAAATGTTGCAATTACTGTGAGTTAATATCCAGAAAAAGAATACATGAAGAAAGATTAGAATTTTTTTAGAGAGAATGTTTTATATTTTGCTAAAGGGCCGTATTTGGAGACGCCATCCCTTGGGAACTTTGTCTAAGAAATCTTTTTGAATTTTGAACATGAATTTTTTCTATTTAAATTGAAAGCTTTTTTAGTTGCTCGGGGTCAAATTCGAAAAATTTTTGATTCATCCGAATATGAATGTGCAGCTGAAATGAACACATGAACATAGTTTAGAATTAATAAACCATAAAGGAATGACATAACCAAATCGAAAGACTTGACTAAACTAAACAAATCGACCATATTTTTCAACTGGCCTATGTTAACATTGAAAGTTTCTAATAGACCATAATGATACCATTAAACCACGTACCTTGCAACCAATTTAAATTATCAACAACTTTCTGTTGTATTCATAATTACACATCATTAATAGTTGTTAAATATAAGTATAGGATATTTTAATAGCATTGAAAGTTCCAATGAATGATAATGGTTCCACTAAACCAGGTGCTTTTGAAACAATTTTCACTATCATTAATTTTATGTTATATTCATTCATGACACGTCGATCCAAATTGCTTGATATATTACATGCAATATCTTAGCTTTGAAAGATCCGATGAACTATTACAGTTCCACTAAACCAGGTGCCTTTGATCCTACTTCATCTATCAATAATTTGACGTTGTATTCATTCATGACATCTCATTCCATGTTGGTAAGAGCAGTGGCAGCGACAGGCATGGTCCCCGGTTCGAATCCGGGTCGCGGAATTTTTCCTTTTCTTTTCAATTTGTCTTTCGAAATCTTGGAGATGTTTCTTCAGTTATTATCTTATACTTGAGTCATTCCATGTTGTTTGATATATAACATACAATATCTTAACATTGAAAGCTCTAATGAATTTTAATGGTTCCACTAAACCAGGTGCCTTTAAAACAGTTTCGACTATCACTATATTTACGTTAAATACATTCTTAAGACTTCGCTCCAAATTGTTTGATACATATCATGCCATATTTCAGAATTCAAATTTCCAATGAACCATACTGATTCCACTAAACCAGGTGTCTTTAAAGCAATATCGAGTATCATTAATTTTACGTTATATACATTCATGAGACATCAATCTAAGTTGTTTGATATATAAAATGCCAAATGTAAGCATTGAAAGTTCCAATAAACCATAATAGTTCCACAAAACTAGGTGCCTTTATAACAATTTCGACTATCTTTATTTTACATTATATACATTCATTAATCGTCAGTCCAAGTTCTTTGATATACGTGTATAACATGCCATATCTTAGCATTCAAAGTTCCAATGTATCATAATTGTTCCACTAAACCAGGTGCTTTTAAAACAATTACAATAGGAATATCCACCATGACTACAATAAAAGTTTTATGCTGGTCCATCGCTTCAATCGCTTCCATCACAACACATAAATTGATGTTTTGCGAGGTAGTCCCAGGCCTTCCTCCATATTGGAAGTCCGGTAACTTTGACCACAGGTATTCATTCATAGGTTTAAATATGGTGGGTTCAATGATCTTAACTATCTAAGGGAGGATGGAGATTGGTCTATAATACTATCGGCTGTTTAAAAATTGGGCAGATCATCGCCTTTTTCAAAGATACAGGGAAGAGGCCTTTATCCCTGGTTTTTAATACATCTGGTTTAGTGGATCCACTATGGTTCTTTGGTACTTGCAATGCTGAGATATAGCATGTTATACAATACTCATTTCCAAAAAAGTTAGGACAGTGCAAAATATATAGAAAAAACAAAAAGGGATGATTAACAAAACTTTTTCGCGAATACAAAATAGCAGATACGTTTATGAAATGACATAAATATACTGTGTGCAGCAAAACATTTTGTATCGTGGCCGGGACGTTCATTTTGAATAGGGGTGTTGCAACGCGTTCCAAAATAGTAGGGACATACGTTTTAGAAAGCGCCGTTAGTAGTGGAACCTTCCGAATTTTTCGGGAATAATCTAGAATGATGACGTCGTACTACATTCCGTATAAATAACAGTTGCCATCCGTCGTTCAGGTAACTTATTCGGAGCAATGGGTCGAGGCAAGCCAGTTAGCGAAGATCTCCTGTTCGAATCACAAACAACGTTTCTCAGCGTGCAAAAGCCAGAAGATTTAACTTGTCATCATCTACAGTACATAATATTATCAAGCGCTACCGATATAGTGGTGAGATCACAGTTCAGAAAGGCCAAGGTAGAAAACCTATTCTGAATGCTCGAGCTCTTCGGATCCTCCGACGTCACTGCGTCACGCATAGGAATGCTGCGATTACGGACATAGCCACGTGGGCCCGCGATTTCTTCGGGAAGCCATTATCGTTGAATACTGTACGCCGGTGCATCCACAAATGCAAACTTAAGTTATACTGTGCACAACGGAAGCCATACATCAACAAACGACAGCAACGTCGCCGTCTGATATGGGCTCGAGCCCATCGCAATTGGTCCCAAGCACGCTGGAAGAACATATTGTGGTCCGATGAATCAACCTTTACGATTGTTTATGGAAATAATGGACGCCGTACACATCGGACCAAAGACAAAAAGGATATTCCCGCGTGCTACAGGCGTTCGGTACAGAAACCACCGTCTGTCATGGTCTGGGGCTGTATTAGTGGCCATGGAATGGGAGACTTGCACATCTGCAATGGCACCGTCAATGCTGAAGCGTATATACAGATCCTGGAACAAGCTATGGTGCCATCTAAGAGGCGCCTGTTTGGACGACGTCAGTGTATATTCCAACAAGACAACGCCAGACCGCATGCAGCGCGCATAACTTCTGCATGGCTACGTCGGCAGCGCATTCGTATGTTGGATTGGCCCCCTTGCAGCCCAGATCTGTCGCCTATAGAAAACGTTTGGTGTATTATTAAACAAAAACTACGACAGCGACGACCCCGGACAGTTGAATAGCTGAAAACCTATATCCAACAGGAATAGGACAGAATTCCGGTTACGGTGTTAGAAAGATTGGTGTCATCGATGCCCAGAAGATTACATTGTATCATCAAGAGGAGAGGTGACGCCACACCGTGGTAAACGCCGTGCTGTCCCAACGTTTTTGGGAGTGTGTTGCATGTGCCAAACAGGAAAACCACCTGTATCTTTCTTTAAGCATATAAGATATGTGATCCCATGCCTAATTTATCGTTTATGTATTGTAATGCGTTGAAATAAACGGCAATACAATAATCCAAACAAATGTGGTGGAGTTCTTTTTATATGTTGCACTGTCCCAACTTTTTTGGAAATGAGTATTGTATATGAAACAATCTGGAGTTAAGTCTTATAGAATGAAATAACCTGAAATTAATGGTAGTCGTAATTGTTTTAAAGGCACCTGGTTTAGTGGAACAAATATGGTTTATTGGAACTATCAATGCTAAGATATGGCATGTTATATATCAAACAATTTTGAGTGACGTCCCATGAATGAATATAACGTTAGATTAATGGTTGTCGTAATTGTTTTCAATACACCTGGTTTAGTGGAACCATTATGGATCTTCGGTACTTTCAATGATGAAATGTAGCATGTTATATGAAAAACAATTTGGAGTGACGACTCATGAATGTATATAATGTAACATTAATGATAGTCAACATTGTAATAAAGGCACCTGGTTTTGGTGGAACCATTATGGTTCATTGGAATTTTCAATACCTAGACTTTGCATATTAAATATCTAACAACTTGGATTGATGTGTCATGAATTTATATAACGTAAAATTAATGATAAAGGAACCTGGATTAGTGGAACCGTTATGGTTCTTTGGAACTTTTAATGTTAAGATATGGCATGTTATATATCAAACAACTTGAAATGATGTGTCATGAATGATTATATCGTCAAATTATTGACAGTCAAAATAATACCAATGGTACCTGGTTTAGTGGAACCATAATTATTCATTGGAGATTTCAATGCTTAGAATTGGTATGTTATATATCTAACAACTTGGAATGATAAGTCATGAATGATATAGTCAAAATTAATGATAGTCAAAATTGCTTTAAAGGCACCTGGTTTAGTGGAACCTTTGAAATTTATTAGAACTTTCAATGTTAAGATATTGTATAATATATATCAAACAATATGGAATGAGATGTCATGAATGAATATAACGTCAAATTATCGATTGATGAAATAGGATCAAAGGCACCTGGTTTAGTGGAACTGTTATGGTTCATTAGATGTTTCAAAGCTAAGATATTGCACGTAATATATCAAGCAATTTGGAATGACGTGTCCTGAATGAATATAGCATAAAATTAATGATAGTCGAAATTGTTTCAAAGGAACCTGGTTTAGTGGAACTTTAAATGCTATTAAAGTATTGTTTAATTATCTTTAACAACTTTCAATGATGTGTAATTATGAACACAACGTAAAGTTAATGATAATTCAAATTGGTTCCAACGTACTTGGTTTAATGGTATCATTATGATCCTTTAGAAACTTTCCATGATAACATAGGCCAGTTGAAAAATATGGTTGAATTGTTTAGTTTAGCCTTTTGGTACTTAGTTATGTCATTTCTTTATGGGTTATTAATTCCACACTTTGTTCAAGTGTTCATTTTAGCTGTATATTCACATTCAGATGAATCAAAATTTTTTCGAATTTGACCCGAGCAACTAAAAAAGCTTTCAATTTAAATAGAAAAATTCATGTTCAAAATTAAAAAAGATTTCTTAGACAAAGTTCCCATGGGATGCCGTCTCCAAATACGTCCCTTTAGCAAAATATAAAATATGAATTCTTTCTAAAAAATTCTAATCTTTCTTCACGTGTTCTTTTTCTGGATAATAACTCACAGAAATTGCAACATTTCATCAAAAAAAGAGCCCGAGCAACGCCGGGTAAAACAGCTAGTCTTATATAAATCTTATACGAATCTTTGAATTCCAAAGTGAAGGTATAATGTAATAAAATGAGTAAATCTTTAATATTTATTAGGAGCTTGAATACAACTTTACTTATTATTTATCAATATAAATTTGCTTAAGGCTTCCAGTTTATGAGGCTAATTATGTTCGTATTAATCCTTAACTTCGTTTGATTGATAAACGTACAATTATTAATGTAATATGAGAAATTGAGGCTCGACAACAGAATCATCACATGCATGTGCTCATGCTAACAATTTAGTCATTGTTGACTCGATTGTTGAATCGATTGCTACATGACATGCCACGTGCAATCAAAGCATGACCAGTTTTCTGATTTTTTTAAAAAAATTTATTGCAATAACTAATGATAACGTATATTTTTAATGACTTCAAATAGCTGATTCAATGGCTAACGAATATTTAAAAGACAAATATTTTAAAATTTTAAATTAAAAGAAAAGGAAGAAATAATTCTCAGATCAATAAAATAATCAATTTATTAATCCACAATATTGTAATAATCCAGGTCATAGATATTCTTGACCTGATCCACAATAGGCAGCAATTGCCCATCCAGAATGTCACGAAAGGTTAATAGTTAAGGTTGATGTGCTTTTTTATAAGTACCTATCTACCTAGGACTCTGTGAGTTAAGTAAAATAAACGGAATGGATCAATGTGTTACATGTAAATGCACAGCATCTCATAAATTATTAAAAATCAGTTAAAGCACAAATATCACCAACTCGGTAACCACAAGGTGACTTCATAATTACACAATTAAACATTACACTTTTCTTCTGTCTTCAGGAAAAGCAACAAAAACAGAATCAAATCTATCATTGCACCAGTGGAAATACATTCATAGCAATGATACTAGTCAGCAAGTTAAACACAGAGGAATTTTAGTTGTCGTCTTCTTTCGATAACAAAGGTGCCTGACTTCTTTTGGGTAAGAAATAAGCTGCTCCTGAAATTAATCAATCCAACATATATTACTAAATAAAGAAAACAAAAATATAATCTACTAGCAGAGGTACCCGGCGTTGCCCGGGATAATTACACTTGTAGGTAAACAAAACAATAAAAATTAAGTTATAACTCTCAATTGGAGTAAATAATAAGTAAATGCAAAGGGACTATCTATTCTACGAAAAATACAAAAAACAGGAATTCTAGGTGATATACTGGGACTTTATCTAAACTCTTCTTGACTTGCCTCACCACTGCGGAGCATCACCGGATACTTTAGACTCAAGTTTTTCTTGCCTTTGACGATAAAGCTCTTATACCCTCTTGCTTTATTCGAAACTCCCGTCGTTCAGATGTTTCAAATGCCCGTATAGTTGCTGAGTTTCCCTGACAAAAAACTCGTTCTTTCACTTTCCTTTCCAAATACATAAATTTTTGCTAATCGTCTGGACGTTTCAAAGGGAGTTCAAGGGAGACACGTGTGATTCCTTTGCCCCACCAATAGACGCTGCTTTATTAATGTTCTATCACTGCATCATCATTTAATGCTCATTATTAACAATTTTTGTAAACGAACGTTCAATCATCGCATTATCAGCATCTCAGTTTCCAAAATATACACATTCTCACAGAATATAGTCAGAATGTATTTTTATGACATGTTTGGATCTGATGTTCTACAAAATAAGCTAGGTGATAATCCGGCGTGGCTCAGACTTTTTTGTTTGGATTCTATTTTAGCAATATCCTAAAAATATACACAGGAAAACGCTTAGAATTAATACAGTAAAAATGCTTAATGAAAATTCGAAATAAAAAATTGGTGAGGCTCACAATGGATGGACCTCTCTAAGGATGCCACTGCTAGTCTAAATCATTTCTTACTCTCGTAATCTTACTTTAGATGCACACTTGATGTTGTTGCAGTTCCCACTCTTCTCTCGACTTCTTGAAGCAAAACTTGGCCATTCATCACTTTGTTTAGTCTACTGGTCGCCAATTCTTCTATTTACTTGCTTACCATTTGCTCAATACAGCATGGAGCTAAAAAAGTGCTTCCTCTGTCGTCTTTCCACTCTTTCTCAATAATCTGCTCACTCTCAATTTTCTCCAGTTATTGATCATTTTTAAAGATTTTCAGGGAATTCTATGCATTGTTACAAATTGAAACTTATGTATATTGCACAGACTTTGCCTTCCATTGTTGGTCATGAGATATACAAGGTGATTATAATTAAAGTCCCTTTGTAAAAATGCTATAAAAAAACAACCATGAGTCCGAATGACTTCAAATTTGGACTGAGCATTCTTGAAGAAGGGGCATTTGATATGGGATAAGAAAAAAATAGTTCCAAAATTTATCACTAGATGGCGCTGTAAGCGGCATAACGGAAGCGGATTCAGCTAGAAGTGACATTTTGAATTGAAATACGACGGCTTTGGCATGAGTTGTTTATGGCATGATGTTTTTACATTAAAGTTGGTCAAGGAATGCAATTGACACTAAAACAAGTTAAACATGATTTTTTTTTTTATTATACAGTACAGTATTAGCAAAAAATCAACTGTACCGGTCAATGAACATGATTGCTTCGGGTTTGATGATGGAAAACATGACTTTCAAGTCATTTAATAGTTGTGGCACTGTTAGTGCAAAGCCCATCCACCACGGCAAGGTCGTACCACATCGGATGGGAAAAATCGGTTTTTAATTGTCCTTGGGCCAAAAACCGCATAAAAAGCAACAATGGAAACGCCTATTAATTATCTCGGGACTTGCGCAAGACATGTTCAATATGCTGTCCACCATTTTCCTCCACAAGTTTTAACCGATAAACAGCATGTTCCACAACAGACCGGAGTGTCTCCGGGGTCACGTTGTGAACGTGGTGCGTAATCCGAGCCTTCAATTCCGCTAAATTTGCAACTGGGCCACTGAACACATGATTTTTAAGGTAACCCCAGAGCCAGAAGTCACAAGGATTGAGGTCCGGTGATCTTGCAGGCCAGGCTCTCGGAAAATGACGGCTGATAATTCTATCATCTCCGAAATGTGTCTTCAGCAGTTGCTTCACTGGCTTTGCAATGTGCGGAGGAGCGCCATCTTGCATGAAAATTATTCTATCCACGCATGCATGCTGTTGAAGTGTTGGAATTACCTGGTTGCGTAAAAGACACGCATACCGTTGACCATTGACTGTACAGGTAACGGGACCCGCAGGACCCACTTCCTCGAAAAAAAATGGCCCTATAATCAATGATGCTGTCATCCCGCACCACACAGTTACCTTTGCAGAATGAAGCGGTATTGAAACACATGCGAAAGGATTTTCCGTTGCCCATATCCTGCAATTTTGTGTATTGACAACGCCGTGGAGATAAAAATGGGCTTCGTCTGTCCACAAGATGTTCCATGGCCATTCATTGTCCACTTCCATGCGAGCTAGAAATTCTAAAGCAAACGTGTGTCTAATTGGCAGGTCAGCAGGAAGTAACTCCTGAACATGGGTAATTTTATAGGGATAACAATGCAGGATATTGCGTAAAATTTTATTGACCGTGCTCACAGGCATGTCTAAAGTTCGGGCAATTCCCCGTGCACTGCACGTTTGCACACCACTGTTCGACCCTTCCTCTAATGCTTCAGCCACATCTTCTACTGACGTCAAAGCAACTGCTTTCCTCCCTCTGCCAGATTTCACTGCAAAAGAACCTGTCGCTTCGAATTTTTTAATCATACACCTCAGAGTCTTTGCAGACATCGGACCACATCCTTTTTTCATTCCCTTTAATACCCGAAATTTCTTTAAAGCTGCTATGGCAGAGTCGCCATTCTTGTAAAAGAGCTTCACAAGCAGAGCGCGATCCTTCATTGACAGACCCATGGCAAGCTGCTGAGATACAAATATGACGAGAACGCCATGAGGCCTGCGTTTTTATAACACATGCAATGTCTCATGCGCATGCGTATCTTTCAATTTGCATAGTACAAATCCTCCTAGGCATAATATGCCGCTTACAGCGCCATCTAGTGATAAATTTTGGAACTATTTTTTTTCTTATCCATATTAAATGCCCCTTCTTCAAGAATGCTCAGTCCAAATTTGAAGTCATTCGGACTCATGGTTGTTTTTTTATAGCATTTTTACAAAGGGACTTTAATTATAATCACCTTGTACATTTTTGAACCTAGCAGAAGGCATCCAGCGTTGCCCGAGATAACTTTAGTTGTAGATTTAAAAGAAACACCTCATGAAGTTAAATAACATTGGTCAACACACAATTTACTGCCAATCGTTTAGAAGTCATTTTATGGTAAATTTGTTGCACTGATTCCGAATGTGAGATCAGTTTTTTCAAATTGGCTCTAGTTTTGAGATATTAATTATGGTTTATTTTCTACGTTTCAAAGTGTATATTTATCCAGCAGAACTGCAACTTTCACAAACGTAGGTTTTCTGGACAAATTTGAGTGTGCTGATTCCATATCTGAACTCCAAATTTTTCTATCACGTCAGGATGTTAAGTTTCAGTGGTGTATAACATGCTCATGATGTCAAATTTAAACAATGGCTGCCATTAAAATTTAAACTATTTTTATAACTCGAGATCTTGACATGATAGGGAAATTTGGAATTCAGATTTGGAATCAGCACGCTCAAATTAGTCCAGAACACCTATCTTCCCCGGTACCAAAAATGTTGTTGACCAGAGCTATTGGTAGTCATTTTATTATGTACACAAGTGTTTTTTGCAGATTACAAAAGAACTAGAGCCAATTTTGCATTTTCACGGTCATATTCGTGTTCAGCACATTGGACTCATTAAGAAATGGTTATTTTCATATCGAAAGCAAAAAAAAATTTGAAAATTTGTTGCCAAGTGTAATCAATTTGTTTTCAGTAATTCTGAAATTTCCGTCTATAGACGAAGCAGTTGTTCAGATGTTTCCGATGACCGGATAAATTTTTCTCATCTCTGTCCAACACCCATTCATTTTTTCGCTGGCATTTTGATAGATATGAATTATTGTTACAATCCTTCGAGAGATTATTGTCAGAAATTAAGGACAAGCATCATCCGAAATTTGATGACAGAGAAGATAAAAAAGAGGAGAGAAGGATAACGGACAACCAGGCAGCATCAAGGATAGTACAGCAGAAAAAGTTGTCACGTATGCAACCGGACGTGCTGCAACAATTGTTGGAACTGCCGGTGTCCGTTCACTATATCCGAGCAGAGCGAAATATTTTTGCGGATGCATTATACCGATATTTTGAGGAAAGAAAGAAGAACCCACAATTGAGTTCAGAAGAACTACACCATCAAGCGGGGATGATGTCAGAAATTAAGGACGAGCATTGTCCGAAATTTGATGACAGAAGATAAAAATGAGGAGAAGAAGGAAAACAGAAAAAGAATGGAGCAAAAGCGCTATAGAAAAAAAACACCCCTGCCAAGAAAAAGAGAGGTCGGAAGAGACCAAGAGAAAGTGAAAATAGAGAAAAGGGGAGGAGGGAAGAGAGAAGAAAAATTACGGGGAGAGCAATTTAAGATTCCGAAGGAAACGGTTCGGAAAAAAGATAGTAGAAGGAATTCAAGTCATGCTCAAGTGAAGTGTGAAAAAGAATGAGCACGAAGGACTTGGAAGAACGGAATAAGAGAAGTAATGAAAGAGAACAGAGATACAGAGGTTTTAGAAGTTGGTGTCGTCGAAGAAAAGAAGACGAACAAATTTTAACAGAGGGACGTGTGCGAGCCAGTGGAAAGAAGGCGAGTGCTGTCGTCATTACTGAGACAACGGCCGAATCCCGAGAAAAAGATCGTCGCATCCACAGAGTTCCAATCCAAGTAGCTTCAACAGAGGCGTTTAGCGAGCAGGTGGCATTGCGCAAAGTGCCGTCAGATTCCGCGGTTTGCTTAGCCTGTGACGAAACCCATTCCCGACGACGTTCACGTGAGTGCCCTCCTTTTCCTTATTATTTAATTGGTGTGCGCGAATTATTTATGCCATAATTACTGGGATAATTAATTTAATCTACATGCTAATAATTAAAGTTTTCCTGGGACGACATTGTGCGCAGATAATGACTATCTCCAAATTCATACATTTTATTTTTATTGCATGTGGTCTTTAGCCACATGCAATACATTTTTAGATAATGACTATCTCCAAATTCAATACATTTTTATTTAATGTTTTCGGGATTTTTTCCCATCTTCGGATTTCAAAAAACTTTATTACTGAAGATGGGAAAAAATCCCGAAAACTTTATAGTTCAAGATAGTCATCTACGTGTTACAAATCATCAATCTTTCGTCGTAGACCTTCTTCATCTGTAACTGTGTGCTCCTCTGTGTTCGTGTAACATTACTTCATAGATCTTCGTTTCTTCTGTGTTTATGTGTTTCTTCTGTATTTCTTCTGTATTTCATCTGAGTTTTTCCACAAAACCTTTGTTTCATTTGTGTTTCGTCCTTCAACATTTACTTTATCAATGGGTGACTTTTTTTCATTGTTTTATATTACTTATTTTAATTTATTTAATTAATTAAAGGAGTTTTTATTTGTCTTAGTTAATATATTTTATCACAACTACGTTTATAAAATAACTTTTTTAAGTAAATGTCGTACTTTATCCATAATACGATCAGCCACGCTTTCAAATAAACTTCTGCTGTCGAGTATGCTGGGCCGCATAATTAGGGCTAATTCTGCTCTTTCAGCTGTATTCAGCTATATTGTTTACTATTAAAATTATCTGTTAATCTAAATGATCCCTGTCTTTTTCTGCAGTCACATGCACAGAGGCTTGCAGGAAAGTCGTGACAGGAGTGGGACTTCACTTGGTAGTTCGGAGCCGTAACGAAATACACACGGGATCTTAAAAATAGACTTTATTTCGTATTTTCTTCTGCGTGCAAGGCTGGACTAAGGGACTGAATTTAAAGTAATAATTCATTTAAAGTGGACAGGAAAAATTTTGACTTTCGGACTGTGACTTTGCTAATAAATACAGATTAGCTGGAGCTAAAAATTTATTTTTTTTTCTCCGCTACCCCTTGAAAATTGATTGGAGTAGGGGACGTCACTAAAGAAGAATATGATGGAACAAAAGGCCATAGAGAACATACAGTTTCCCTCTTTTCAGGGGAAAGACGAAGAGGATGTAGACCTTTTTCTAAAGCAAATTAAGGCCATAGCGGATTGTAAAGACATTTCCTATGATAGATGCAGAAAGGAGAAGCACTAGTTTGGTATGTTGATTTCGTGGGAAACTTTCCGAACACAACGTAGAAAGATTTTGAAGTAAAATTATCCGAAACATTCTCTAAAGGCCACTCACAAGTCACGCTATGACGGGACATACTAAAGCTAAGACTTAAAAATAATGACATACAGGAATATCTAGCCAAATTTAAGAGGCTACTAAGGGGGATCCAACAGGCGTCCGAGTTTGATAAAATTTTGTGGCTGGTCGAAGGCCTTCCGAGTAATCTAAAAACGGCAATAAGAATGAAGAAATTTACCGCAGTGTTGGATGCCATAAAATACTTAGAAACTTGGTTTCAAACGCAAGATGGCCTGCTACCCACACGTGAGAGTTGGGAGCCTATGGAAATTGACGCGATAAGAATTCCCAAGGGAAATAAGAAGTAAAAGATAGTGACGTGTTTCTGCTGCGGTCGTAAGGGGCACTATGCCCGACAGTGTATCCAAAAGGAAGAAACGCCTGTAAACTTCATCCAGAGGAAACAGGATGAATTGTGTGTCGTCGTAAGATACGTCAAAAATCAAAAGGCCAAAGTCCTATTGGACACAGGGGCGAAGGATAATTTCATGGATATTAAGTTCAACCGTTAGGGAAGGGGAAGAATGCCACGTTTATTGACGGCCAGTTTGCGCATATTGCAGCTGAAGTAAAGCTAGTTTCGATTGCATCGGGGCGCTACAAAGGACAAGTAAATTTCAACCTCTGCCCAAAAACAATTACGATGTTGTACTAGGCCGTACCTGGTTGTTGCAGGCAAAACCTCGGTTAGATTGGGCCAAAAAGAATTTTTATAATGGTGCAAAACAAAGAATCCGTACTATCAAAATGGAAGGAGCAAGCTGATGAACTAGATAGTATATCATCCATCGAATTATTGAATGTATTGAAAACCAAGCCAGACACGCTGATATTTACAATTTTTCTCAAGAAAAGTGAGAACAATTAATATTCCATGTTCGACGCATCATTATATAGCATTCATCCCGAGTTTAAGGAGCTAATTCGATCCTTTCGTTTTCTGTTTCCAAATGCGCTACCACCAGGAAGTGAAAAACTCAACAGACATTTGTCAGATGCCCGCTGCAGCACCATTCAACGCCCCGTTATTCAGACTCATCCGATACGAGGAGGAGGAGGTAAAGAAAACGTTATATGAACTTTTAAATAAAAAAACTGATACGTCCTTCAACCTTAGAATACGTATCCCCAGTCCTATTCGTATTAAAAAAAGACTGAGGACTGCGGATGTGTATCGATTTTCGAAAGTTAAATAGAATATCGCACAATAATCGATATCCCGTCCCTAGAATCGATACGTTAGTTGATAAACTCGCCGAAGCACGTTATTTAACGAAGATGGATATAATGGATGCCTACCATCAAATTAGGATGCGCGATGAGGATATCCCGATATGGACTATACAAGTTCAAAGTAATGCCCTTCGGATTAAAAGGAGCTTTGTCTACCTTTTCTAAGGCCATTAATGACGCCCTATTAGACGTTTTAGATGAAGGGGTCATTACATATTTTGACGATATTTTAATTTACGCCAAGACTATGAAGGAATTGAAAACCCGAACCCAAGCAGTATTGAAACGATTAGCGAAACATCGGTTCTATTTAAAAATTTCAAAGTGTGTATTGGGAGCTGAAAGGGTCAAATACCTAGGATACTAATTTTCTGGCAAACGCAAATCATGTGATAATGTATTAACCGAAACTATCAGGAAATGGCCAGTGCCCAATAGTGTTCCTCAGGTGCGTTCCTTTAAGGGATCGGTACAATATTATAAGAACGTCATCCCCGAATATTCAAAAGTAACAGCCCCTATTTTTGAATTATTGCAAAAGGAGGAGCCGTTTCGATGGATCAGACAACGGCTGGATTCGTTGAAAAAATTAAAAAAAAAGCGTTAACCAAGCCACCAATTTTAAAGATCTTCTCATCACAGAAGAGGCTTAATATCCTCTGCAATGCATCGGAGTCAGCGATAGGGTTGGAGGCACTCCAAATGTATAATGGAAAATTATTTCCCATCCCATTTGAATCAAGGCAATCGAGGAGTGACGAGATAAAACTCTCAAATTACTATCGAGAGCCCATGGCGATCTTACATGCTACCCGATGCTGGATGCACTACATCCAGCTGGTAACCACGAGAATGTACACGGACAACCAGGCAGCATCAAGGATAGTACAGCAGAAAAAGTTGTCACGTATGCAAGCGGACGTGCTGCAACAAATGTTGGAACTGCCGGTGTCCGTTCACTATATCCGAGCACAGCGAAATATTTTTGCGGATGCATTATACCGATATTTTGAGGAAAGAAAGAAGAACCCACAAATGAGTTCAGAAGAACTACACCATCAGGCAGGGATGATGTCAGAAATTAAGGACGAGCATTGTCCGAAATTTGATGACAGAGAAGATAAACAAGAGGAGAAGGAAAACAGAAAAAGAATGGAGCGAAAGCACCATAGAAAGAAATCAGCCCCACCAAAAATAAGAGAGGTCAGAAGAGACCAAGAGAAAGTGAAAGTAGAGAAAAGGGGAGGAGGGAAGAGAGAAGAAAAATTACGGGGAGAGCAATTTAAGATTCCGAAGGAAACGGTTCGGAAAAAAGATAGTAGAAGGAATTCAAGTCATGCTCAAGTGAAGAGTGAAAAAGAATGAGCACGAAGGACTTGGAAGAACGGAATAAGAGAAGTAATGAAAGAGAACAGAGATACAGAGGTTTTAGAAGTTGGTGTCGTCGAAGAAAAGAAGACGAACAAATTTTAACAGAGGGACGTTTGCGAGCCAGCGGAACGAAGGCGAGTGCTGTCGTCGTTACCGGGACACCAGCCGAATCCCGAGAAAAGGATCGTCGCACCGACGGAGTTCCAATCCAGGCAGCTTCAACAGAGGCGTTTTGCGAGCAGGTGGCATTGCGCAAACTGGCACCAGATTCCGCAGTTTGCTTAATCTACGTCGAAACCCACTCCCGACGACGTTCACGTGAGTGCCCTCCTTTTGCTTATTATTTAATTGTTGTGCGCGAATTATTTGTACCATAATTATTTGGATAATTAATTTATTGAACATGCTAATAATTAAAGTGCTCCTGGGACGACATTGTGCGCAGATAATGACTATCTCCAAATTCTTACATTTTATTTCTATTGCATGTGGTCTTTAGCTCCGCTCTGCTCACGAATTTCCGTGTGGTCTTCTGAATGTAGGACCTGCATCCGACGTACTTGTCTCAACGTTTTTAAGTAAGTGTCATACTTTATCCATAATACGCTCAGCCACGCTCTCAAATTCACTTCCGCCCTCGAGTTTGGCGGGCCGCATAATTAGGGCTAATTCTGCTCTTTATGTCTTCCCTTATTAGGAAGGAGTCCCCAGCCTCCTCATGGCGGGCCTAGGACCATTCTAGGGTTTGTATTCAACACGGAAGATATTGACTTCAAAGTTAAGCGGGCCTCCGTCGCCGTGATTGTACCTGATTTCGTGTTGCCTTAAATTCTGACATTAGCATTGAAATCTACTTACTTGTTATCCATTATTATCTGAAACCAGCCTTTATTAATCTGAGTATTCAGCTATATTCTTGACTATTAAAAATATCTGTTAATCCAAACGATCGCCCTCTTTCTCTGCTGTCACGTCCACAGAGGCTTGCAGGAAAGCCGTGACAATTATTATAGGACATAACACCATATGATTTTTGATTTGAAGAGTTGAGTTCATGTATGTTTATTATCGGTTATGTCGTCAACAGTAGCTCGAACGAAGGCACTGCGTCCTCGGTCATCTTTCACTCATTCTCAATAGTCTGCTAACTCTCCATTATCTCCAGTTACTGATCATTATTAAATATATCCAAGAAAATGTTAACTTCTAAGAAAAGCCTGAACAACAGGAATTCTGCATATTGTTACAAATTCAATTATGTTTTATAATTCTCAGAGGCAGGATGGAACCGTCATTCTTAATGAACCTACCTATATTGCACACTTTCTAGGAACTGTACTTACCCTCTTGTTGTTTTTTCTCAGATTAAAATGCTATCCGCTTCACCCCCAGGGAGTTTCACTGGATGCTTTAGACCTATCTTTTAAAATTTCCCTTGCCCTTGTCATAGAAGCTCTTATACCTTCATGTTCTAGTGGAGCTTCCCTTGTTCAGATGTTTCGAATGCCCGGATAGCTTTTATTATTCTGTTGCAAATTTCACTGGTCAATACTCGTCTTTTCTCTTTTTTTTTTTTGCCAAACACACAAATTTTCGCCAGTCGTCTGGACGTTTTTAGGGAGCTCAAGGGAAAACCGTGTGATTCTTTAGCCTTCTCGATAAACACTGCCTTATCTATGTCCTGCCATTGCATAATCATATTTCGTTACCACCACCTTAAAAGAAGTTAAAATGATTAATTATGTAGTGCAACACCAGTTAATGTGTTAACAAACTTTCAACCCCCCTCCCCCCCCCTTAGGGGTTGAATTTAGAAAAACCCCTTCTTAGTGCTCACTTACATTTTGAAAAGTACCTCTGCACAAAATTTAAAGTTTCTAGGCCTAATGGTTTAGACTGTGCGTTGATCACTCACTCACTCAGTCAGTTTCTTCTTTTATATTAATAGATAACAGTTCAGTTGTAGCCAAACAAAATCATAGTCCCCATTACACAGGCAAGAAAAATCTTTAGACATTTTTTTATGTTAACCTATTAATTTTTCGATAGTCTTTGCACATACGTACTGTTCCATCTTTTATAACGAATAGCACCAGGGATGGAAAGGAGGACGTAGACCAGTCTTGAATGGCACAGCTGTTGGCTCTAACTGTGTTCATTGTCGTTCCATCTTTTAGATGGTAGTCCCACCGATAGCTCCTCCTTCAATAGAAAACGATATTCATCAAAAAATTTTGCAAACCTGAGTCTATATAATATTCTTCTTTTTTCCTACTAATTTTATATTAATAAAAAACTTAATCTTTGCTCTTTTTTTCTTCTGCAGTGAAAGTTTAGCGATTTCTTCAGTCCTCATTAAAATGCTTGGCTCCTTATCTTTCCAATGACACATCTACGGCGTTGCCAGTTAAATGATACATGTGTCGCTGTACCCACTTAATTCCTAGGATAAAATCAAATTCTACATCGGGATCACATTAAAATTTAATTTATTATCACACTTTCCCCTTTGCACTATCAACTGATAAACCAACGACTCTATACGAGTCACTCGTCCATCTGCATATTTCACCTAATTTCTGGGCTGTTTTCTTACTCATGCTTT